>ML776648.1:620730-635756 GCA_009831015.1 Picea engelmannii | reverse complement strand
TTCGAGTAAAGGACCCTACAAACCTCCTTTCCGAAAACCCTTTCAAACAAACCGACCTAATCCTAACCCTGAAGGCATGAACCTAGAAAGTTTGCAATATGCTCTCCAATCAATTCTAGGAGCCCAGGATGACTTGATCCCTCTTGATTTCCCTCAAGAGGAAGTCGAGCAGGAAACTACCCAAGAATAAGAGTCTTCTCCAAATATTTTTGGTCACCTCTCTGATAGTATCTTCCAAGCTAACTTTGAGACCGTGCACCTTTACAATACTAGGAGTAAGACCGCAAACAAACCCCCTGCCGATAACACTGCAACTTTACCTTCAAAGCCATCTAAATTAGTAGAAACTAAACAGAGTAATGCTAGCCCTAAATTAGATTATGACGGTGTAGAAGATCTTAAGAAATTGCGGGCTAACATTTCTATTTATGAGTTGTTGAAATTTCCATTCTTGTTACAAAAGATGTTGCAAAATATTTTAGATAATGGCAAGAATGGTAATTCGAATGGTAGTAAGGTTGTACAAAGCAAAGTGCCACAGAAGACTTCCCCAAAAGATAATCTTGGTTCTCATGACAAAGGAAGCCTTCCTGTACCAAATGTAAATAATGTAAATAACAATATAAGTAGTGTAAATAATTCAGATAAAGTAGTCGTAGAAAATGCGAGTAAGAAACCACAAGCGACAACTCTAAGTACTCGCAAGAATGTACCTCCTTTTCTTTTAACTTTCAAAATCTTCAACAGAAATGTGCATAATTGCATGGTTGACTCAGGAGCATCATCAAATGTGATGCCTTGGTCAGTCTGCCAAAAGATAAATGCTGAAGTAGAACCATCTTCTCTGAAAATAATACAACTTGATCGAACTGATGTAAAAGTTATGGGCGAATTGAAAAATGTTTTGATTAGATTATCGTCTAACCCAAAAGTTTATCAGTTTATTGATATAATTGTGGTGGATATTCCAGAAGTATATGGCATGTTTTTGAGTAGGGATTGGTCGGAGCAGCTGCATGGCTACTTTGCAACAGACTAGTCTCACTTATGGCTTCCGGAAAACGACAAGCCCAACAAGATCAGAGTGAATCGTGAGCGATACCTCAAGTTCACGGTAACAGACTTGAATGACCCCAATGAGCCATACACACCTTCGGCAGAATCACCTGAAGTCCAAGGGATGGACACCTACTTCGGAAATTTCATGGCTGAAGTTTCACCTATCAACGATCCACAAAGACAATCCGAGATCAACATACATACGCGAGAAACAACTTCTATCCAACAATCTTGTGAATCCGATGCAAATCAAATTTGGTCTTTATACTTTGACGGTTCCAAATCAAAAGAAGGAGCTGGTGTAGGCTGCATCATTATTGATCCCGCAGGTAACAAAACATTATTGGCTTGTATATTAGAATTTGAATGTACTAACAATATTGCAGAATATGAGGCTTTGTTACAGGGTCTCAGAAAAGCTTTAGACATGCACATTCAAAATCTAGTTGTATTCGACGACTCAGAGATAGTGGTCAGGTAGGTGAGAAATTCTATACATTGTCTTACCCCACATCTCAAGTGTTACCAATCTGAGGTATGGAGTTTAATAAACCAATTTTTTGCTTTTAATATAAACTCTATTCCTAGATCAAATAATTCTGAAGCAGATCTACTTGCTAATGTTGCTTCTAAACTTCTTCTTGTAGATGGTTTATCCCCAAGTGCATTCTCCGTGGAGCTATTGTTTCGACCATCTATTCCTGACAATATCACAAACTGGAGGGTATTTGATGATGATCAACAGATCATAAACTTTCTGCACATGGAAGAAACATTTCAAGGCGCCGTGATAGATGAACAAACGCATGATGACAATTTACATGACTTTACGGTAATACCTAATCCGAAATCTCCTGAAGCTCTTTCGGACATGGTAAATTTCCTACCCAAATCTGTTGTTAGACTAGAAAAATTTTACGATTTTGAAGATAAATTCAAAAAAACGGTCAACTGCAAAACAAATAGTTCCTCATTGTCCCATGAAAAAGTTAATCTAGGAACTAATGAAAATCCTCAATGCATCAATCTAGGCTTGGGATGTAGTAAACAAGAAAAAGATGCTTTTGTCAAATTATTTAAAGAATTCAAGGGTGTCTTTGCTTGGACTTATGATGATCTTAAAACATTCGATCCTAATATTATTCAGCATGTCATCCCAATGAAGCCCCAAACCTTGCCCTTCCAACAAAAATTGAGGAAAATGCATCCTAAGTTAGAACCGACCGTACAAAAAGAACTGAATAAACTCCTTAGTGCTAAAATAATTTTTCCTGTTAGACATACTCAATGGGTATCCAACCTCATCCCAGTGCGGAAGAAAAGCGGGGAAATTCGACTCTGTGTCGATTTCCGGAACCTCAACAAGGCGTCGGATAAAGACAATTATCCAGTCCCTACCATGGAACAGATACTTTAACAAGTATCTGGTTCCGAAAGGCTGTCCTTACTGGATGGTTTCTCGGGATACAACCAAGTTTTAATGTCTCCGTCAGACCAGTTGAAAACTACCTTCCGTACCCCGTGGGGCACTTATGCTTATCGCAAAATGCCCTTTGGATTGATTAACGCCGGTGCTACCTTTCAGAGAGCAATGGATATTTCTTTTAGAGGCTTGATCAATCACTCTGTAGTAGTCTACCTAGATGATGTGACCGTCTATTCCAAAAAAAAAACGATCATCTAGCTCACCTATGAGCTGTTCTGCTACGATGTCGTAAATACGACATCTCCTTGAACCCTAAGAAGTCCATTTTCGTAGTAGAGCAGGGTAAACTGCTAGGTTTTATTGTGTCTAGAGAGGGAATGATTATTGATCCCGAGAGGACCCAGGTCATTGCCAAACTTCCCCCACCAACCACCAAGAAATCCATGCAGTCCTTCCTTGGTCAGATCAATTTCGTGAGAAGATTTGTCCCCAGTTTCTCCGAAATGGTCAGACCCCTCCAAAACCTAATTAAGAAGGACACCCAATATCACTGGGGACCTATTGAAAACCAAGCTTTCAATGATATAAAGAAGGCCATAATCGACGCTCCGTCTCTCATGAGCCCCGATTTCTCTCAAGACTTCACGCTTTATACTTTTGCCTCCGATCGTTCCTATGCCGCAGTCCTTACTCAAAAGAACTCTGAAAACAATGAAGTACCCATCGCCTTTATGAGCTCTGCTTTCAAGGGTGTTGAACTGAACTACCCAGCGGTGGATCGGCAAGCCTACGTTGTATTCAAGGAAGTTAAGCATTTCCGGTCATATCTTTTGAAGTCAAGGACAAAGATCATTGTCCCTTACCCTGCCGTTAGGAACTTGTTAGTGCAAAAGGAGTTGGGAGAGAAAAGAGCCAACTGGGTCACCTCCTTGCAGGAATATGACCTAGAAATCACTCCAGCACAAATCGTGAGAGGCCAAGGGTTATGTAAATTGGTATTTGATTCAGAAACTGAACAACAAGAAGTCAGTGACTCGTCAGACCTAGAACAACACGATCAGAATATGATTTGTTGCATACAAAACTTCACGAGCCCCTGGTACGATGATATTAGACACTGTCTTCAACATGGATCAACACCTCGTCACCTTGACCCTGCCAAGAGAAGAGCTTTGAGATTAAAGTCCGCCTCCTTTCATCTAGTCAACGGTATATTGTTTCGTCAAAATTTTGATGGCGTACTGATGCGCTGTCTTGAAAAGGACGAAGCAGAGAAAGTCTTTCTTGAGTTGCATGCGGGAGAAGCTGGTGGTCACTTCGGTGGTGATACCACTGCGCATAAAGTTCTAAGAGCCGGTTACTACTGGCCAACACTCTTTAGAGACGCCCATGCCTTATGTCGAAAATGTATCATTTTTCAAAAAGCATCAGGGCGATTGCAAAAACCAGCCTTCCCTTTGCAACCCGTCACAGTCGACTCTCCTTTCCAGCAATGGGGCCTCGATATCATTGGTCCTATTAACCCTCCATCCTCACAGCAACACAAGTATATTGTGACAGCCACTGATTACTTTACTCGATGGTCTGAAGCCGCCGCACTAAAAACGGTTAACGCAAGTCAAGTGATCGCTTTTTTGAAATCAAATATCATTACTCGTTTTGGCATCCTTGATTGTCTAGTCTTTGATAACGCTTCATACTTTTCCTCTCTCGAGATGAGCGAGTTTGCCTTAGAAAAAGGAATAAAGCTTAAGTATTCTGCTAGTTATTACCCCCAGGGTAATGGCTTAGCAGAATCAACCAACAAGAACTTGATCAAGATTATCAAGAGAACTGTGGCTGAAAATCACAAGAACTGGCACAACACACTACTTAATGCACTGTGGGCTGATAGGGTAACACCCAAAGCCGCTATAGGTAACTCTCCCTTTTTCCTTGTTTATGGCAGAGAAGCCATTCTGCCACCTCACATCCTTCTTCCTTCCCTCCAATTGTCCCAAAAAGTTCAAGAAGAAAAATGCCCCCCTTTAGAAAGTCGCATTAACGCTCTAATGAAGCTAGAAGAAGTAAGAACTCAAGACAAACATAAGATAAACCAACATCAACAACTAATTAAAAGCTGGTTCGATTCTAGTTCTGCTTCTGATAGAAATTTTGAAGTAGGCAATCTCGTTCTAAAGTGGGATAAACCACATGAAGGGAAGGGCGAACACACTAAATTTCAAAATCTGTGGCTTGGGCCATTTATGATTGCTGAAAAGCTGGGTCCTAGTTCTTTTCGCTTGCAGAGTCTTGAAGGGAAGCTTGACACCTACCCGGTGAATGGCCAAGCCCTAAAAAGATACTTTGCCTGATTTTCACCTTTGTATATTATGTAGATATTTCCCTTTTCTTGTTTCTTTTGTTTTCATTTATGGTTTTGATTTGATTGATCAGTTTGGTGTGTTTTGTGTGTTTTCAAAACATATGCATGCTTGTATACTGAGCCATTCAGACATAAGCCATAGAAAAACCTCTTCGCTGAAACAACTTCTGAAAGATCGTACAAACATCAGTGAGTTATATTTCTGAAAATTATATTGGAAAATGTTGTTTGAAAGAAGTTTACTAAGTTCAATCTCTAAGTGAAGTTGGTCGTGATTATCTTTATATTTTTACGCTCTCCCTTTTCCGTAAAGGAATGACTCAAAAGGATGTCTCCCTGTCAAGTTAAGTTGTTTTAGAAATAAAACATTTCTGGATCTGAATCAAGGACAATATGAAAAAATTCTGATGAGGTCTGAAAATTAAGAAAACATATCAGGATTTTTCAGCGTCACCCCGCTCAGATATCTATAAAAAGAAAAACAAAAATAAAACAAGAGCTGTGGGAAGTGTTTGTAAACCCGTCGGGATACTGAACAGGTCCGCTGGCAGCGGGTAAATGCAAACATGGCGCCAAGACAACTTCGCTGGGGTACTGAACAGGCCTGCTGGCAGTGAAGCAATGTTGGGTACATGAAAATCTGTGTAAAAAATTATAAGAAACCTCCTTTTAAAAGCCCTTTATTCTAATCTAGAGCTTCTTGACAGGATAAAGACGTCTGAGCGGGTTAAATGGTAACCCTGTCAAGGCTATGAACGCATGCTGGCAGCAGTGGCCATGCCAACAGTATTGAAGAATTTATCATAAAATCATGACTTGTTGATCTTTAATACTATCATTGGTTTACATCTTTTAAAACTTCGCTGGAAAAGATAGTTGACGATGATGTAGTACGATTTTCTGGTTGTTCTTTTAAGATGAATTTTCTTGGTTGTCCTAATCTGAATTCTTTTCTTTTGACAGAGATAACTGCTTCGCCCAGTGTGTCGCCATTGTTGGCAGCCAACTATTTTTTTTTAATTGCTATAAAAACGCTGCCTACACCTCTTGTCTTCTAAACAAGAAATCATCGTCACATTGTGATTCAAGACATTTGTTTCATTTTCACGACAATTGCAATTTGATTTCGATGTGATTTTTCACAACTGAAAGTGTGAAAAACACCTCTCTCGTTGGCTGGACTGTCGTCATATTTTATTGATTTGCAGAAAGGCATTTGACCATTGGTTTATCACTTCACTGCAAAAGGTTCTTTCAAACTGTATCCATTCACTTTAACTGTGCAACTTGAATTCTAGTGGAAGTGTTAAGTTATGAGTCATGCTTGATGTCATAAGTTTCATAATTGATTTTGGTTTCATATATGATGCAATTCTTATTACTTTGAACTCTTAACTTATTAACTTCATATGTTTATTGGTTGCAATGTTTTGACACTTCGATTATGCTAAAAGCACATTGGCAATATCATGAGTTTGATTTCATATAAAGGTGGCAATGTTTTGAGTTTTGCAAAGGCGCTTTGATCAACCTTTACATTTTCAATTTTATGGTCAAACCCTTGCTCGATACATTGGTTTTCTAAGTTGATATTTTATTGAACGATCATAAAATTTCGAACTATGAATTGGCATGAATGTATTAATAGCAGTGTGAAGCATTGAAGTGACACGACTGATCGATGGTTAGTGCTGGGTATTATGTTGATTGAACTGTACACTTGGCATTTGAATGTAACACGTGGTGTTAGTTCTATTTCGGGTAAGTGGCACGTTAATATGATTGCACGCCTACTTGTTGGCCGATACGCATGGTATAAACGTTTATGGTTTTAACAACTCTGTACTCAGCAATTAATATAATGCGTGGCGGTGGTAATCCCACCACCTTCGCACGCATGGAGTTATGTCCGGTCTCGTCGAGCATTCAAGCTGTTAAACCCTCCCGTTTTCACTCTGTGTATTGTTTCATTCACTTGGAACCCTACCATGTACCGAAACTATGGCTCCTATTGTGAGAGCCGAGCCCAACGGGTGCCAAGCTCTGTTAACCTTTGATGGTGCGTATGACGACTTAGAAGAGTTTGGGTGGATTCCATTTATCAGGAAGTTTGATGGCTATGACTTCACTGTGGCTCGGCAATTCGCTTTGTCATTTGATGGCTGCCGAGCCAAAGTGGGAGATGTGCAGTTTGAAATTACAGAGGAGTTTCTGAGTCTGGCAACCAGCTTGCCTGCCAAGGGACAAAGATGGTCTAAAAACTGTAAGGTTGACGATGTCCCATGGACACTGTTATTTCGGTCTTGCACAGTCAGCTCATGCGACTGACGTTTGCCTGCAAAGATGTTGAAACCCCGCTGGTATGATCTCTTAATGATTATCAAACAATTTGTTACTTGTGAAGGTAGGTACAGGTTTGTTTTTCTGTTTCACTTACGTTTACTGATGGTTTTTATGGGATTCGAACTGAGTCTGCCTCACTATCTACACCGAAGCTTGTTTAAGATGGCTAAGCATTACAAACATAGCCAGGCTGACACTAGCCTCTTCCATGTTGGGTTGATCAAAATGGTCTTAGTCTACGAGTTAGGATTACGTTGTGATTCTTGGCATGATTTCCTCAGCCGTAATGGTTTTGGGGGGTCAAACCCTCCACAGGTAGATAAGCCCATCGTGGCTGAGAAAAAACCTACTTCTGTGCCTTACGATGTTTTATTACCTAGACCTAAGCCTGAGTCACCTACAAATTCGCTTAAGGCTGTGCCAAAACAAACCAAAGTTGTTAAAGCCACAACTCAAAAGACTAGAACGAAGACTGGTGTAAATGGTCGAGGCAAGAAAAATGCAAGATTGGTCTCTCGCATGGCGAGGAAAAAGTCTCAGCTCACTGCCAAAACAGAGCCTATCGTGGTTAGCGAGGACTCTAATTCAAGCATTGAACATTTTCTTGCCGAAGAGGGTTTTTATGACAAACCTCCTCATGATTTCGTTAAAAACTTACCTCCCTTTCTGCGGGATAACCCTGACTTCCCTGGCATCGAACCACCTCATGAAACCCTCGGGAAATCATCAAAACCCCCTGTTGCAGCATCTTGCGATCAATGTGGGTTATGGATTGAAAAATACTATTCGGATGTACCTACTTTGCAATCCAGGATCTATGAGTTGGAAAGCCAAGTGGCTAAGCTCACTGGTCAGAATGCAAGAGAACAACCCGATGACAAGAAACAACGAACTACGGGTTCGATCCTGTTCAAAAATGTTGAGTCTGCCACAACAATTATCAATTCTAAATTGACATAGCCACACCAACCGTAATGGTATAACCTTCACTCTTTTATATGGCATGATCATAAGCTCTGTATATATTGTTGACTTGCTCTGTCATGCATGTGTTGTTTATCAATTTTGATTATCGATTTCTGGATTGGTTGTAATTAGATTTAGTTTGATTGATCATAATTTAATTCGAATTTGTTGTTATTTGATGTCTGTTCTATTTTGGAAATACAAACGATATCTCTGTTCGATTTGGCTACCTCTTATGCGATATGATAGGCAAATTGGTTGGTTATTTTGGTTATATTTTCTATGTTAAGACCAATTCGTATATCATTTATTATATGGTAAGATTTCGAATGGATAATAGTAGCTGTTACGATGCGAATTTTATTTCAATGATCACAAATGTATTATTCGATTGAGATTACAGGGATGGATTGATCATATCAAATCTTCCGATTTGTGTCTATGATTAAATTTAGTTATATGCCTGGATTATTGACTCTATCAAAACCCTGTCTGTCGATTACGAGGTGATCAAACAAGAGCACGGCTGAATCGATATTTTTGGAAATGATTCGATCACCTTGGAAGCAATTCATACATCGTGCTTTTAATTGAATGATATCAGTTTGCTTTTAGTCAATTACAGTTACGATTATACTTGTGAATTATTGGAAACAGAACTGTGGTTGGATCCTATGAGTATAGTGATGCGTGAAATCGTAATGGATTTCTATATTGGCAATAATATGAATCTTATGCATATCGATAATGATGGTTTGTATTTCATGCGATTTGGTTTATCATTGATTTCATGGGACAGTCTTGTTAAGATATGATTTGATCTTATAACGATTGGGAAAACAGAGGAATCCCACTCTGTCCCGATTCTATTCTACTCGATTTGGTTTGACTGAAAGGATTTATTTTTAAGACATTTGTAATTTGTAATGATTGGATTCAATTCCATTTTGATGTTATATCTGGTCCTGTTTACTATTTTAGACCAGCTATAGAATCGAAGATTCTGTAGCTAAGTCTGTTAAGTCATTTTTTTTCATTATTTTTCTAATAAAACATTATTCTAACTTGACTTTTGGTGTCTATTGCAGGCAATTYGAATTAGCAATGGATATGAGGAGCAGTTGGAAGATGTCTTAGCGATTCTATTTGCATTTTAGTGACTTAGTTTAAGGGATTTTGGGATAATTCYCAGATTGTGTAAAACTRTTTACTATTTTTCACAAGGATRTTTTACCTTGTGAAAAACCTATATAAACCTATGATTTTGTAATAATCAATCATCCTCAGTTGGGGAGAACAAGGATATGGAGTTCTAATTCAAACTRGAKCAKAATTGGTGTTTTGTCATAGCTTTCCGCTTTTCAATATATCGACACTTTGTTCCACGTTTTGTATATCAGCTTGTTTATGGTTTAGTATTGCTTTAGCTACCTAGATCAAATACAATTGATATAATCTTATTTCTTTTATCYRTATCTTGTTTCTTCCTAAATCGATAAAAGACATAACARTTATTAGTTCATTTGTGAATCATAGCTTTTGTCTTCTTCATAAATCGAATTGTAATATATAAGTTTGCTGCATAATAGGTTTCCCCTTTTGCAGGAATTTATAATCAAAAAATTGTTATGATAATCTTTTATGTCTTGTTTGTCCTGTAACCTACTTCAGGAAGCATTATAGCTGATCGTCTCCGAGAAGCTTGAGAGATTAAACGATGCGAGTTTCCCTCCTCCAATCGGCTTAGAAGTTATCATACACAGGGCAGACTTGGAGCGTTTCCAGGTCACTTAGTATTTAGCTTACTGTTTTTATTAAGTAGTTTAATATAGATATAATTTTAATTTGTTTTAATTTCAGTTAGTTTGCTTTCTTGTTCATAAATCATAAAATCAAAAAAAGAGTTACCTTCGCTGTCTTGGGACAACAAGCAAATTGGTTTCACAGGTTTATTCAAATCTGTAGTTTGTATGTAATGTATATTTGTGAATAAATTGTAATCAAATTGATAATTAGATAGTTGAGTTGAGTTATTATAAGAGTAATTTGTAGTTTGTAGATAGAATAGTTAATAGTTTATAATTAGTTTGGTATAGTTAGTTTAAGTGTGTTTTATTAGTTTCTAGCCTCCTCTTTTTAGTTTGATTTCTTTTATTTAGTTAGTTAGTTTGTTTTAGTTAATTTTTATTAGTTTCTAGTTTCCTTAGTTTAGATTACTTAGCTCAGATCAACTTTTCTCTTTGGTTTTATTAGGAGACCTTAGAGCGGCCAACGGAGCCGTTAAACTCGTCAGGGTGGTCCATTCCAAATGGCTTGGGTTATTTAGACAACCCCGGACCGGTTCCACTCTCCCAGTTGACGGATGGACTGTTTCGCCTGTCAACAGACACTAAGCTATGTTATGATAAGGAAATAAATGATTGAGAGGATCAATGTGTACGAGCAGTAATGGGAATATAATAACATGAAATGAATGCGCGTGTAAGATTGCATGCCAAGCGAGCATTTGTACCATCTGTCAACTAAAAATCACTACCCTAGACTTAGGTAGTGGCACCCACAAAGAAGTTTGAGTAGGAGTTGGATTAGGTTACACGCATTCTTTGTTTTGTTCAAAGGTCAAGGTATTGAGTGCAAATTGTTTAAGTTTTTAAGAAACTAAAGTTAGCCTAGTTTACTTTAAAAAATGATATTACTTTTTAATTGAGTTTCAATGTTCAAGTGTTCAAGACAATTACATCTTCAATTGACGGATCACAAATTTTTTCTTCCTCAAAGCAACTTGGAGATTTTATTGACTTAGAAAAAAAAAGGGAAAAGAAGAATACACTCATGTCTATATTTCCGTTACATGGTGCTTCATTGTTCATACATATGAATGGTTTCATCGAAATCAAAGTTGTGCATACAAATAAGAAGGATTATCAATTTTCATTACTTGAGAAGCAAACGTTTTTTAGTTAAAGTCATGTTGCACATACATAAAATATTCTAGATGCAATAATTCTGAATATACAAAATTTTAGTTGAAGTCTAGATTTGGTATAACTTTCATCTTCTAAATAGAATAATCCAAGGAATACATTAGGAATTGAATGTTGGTGTCAAGAGGCCCCCTGAAATAGATAGTTTTCTGCACATTCATTGTGCAGACATAGGTTCTATCTACCTACAGAGGGTGGAGCCTGGGCAGACAACACGATTGGAACTGCAGACATTTTGGGTAAAGTGTGTCTTACTGTTGGGAGCCCAAGGAAAGATTCTTTAATCCTTGTTGTTGGCTCCTCTACTTCCCCAAACCAATCTAGTTGGGTTGAATATAATGGAGCAAGGTATGATATTGAAAGACTTAAAGGCAATTCATTGGGTAGTGATCCATATGCATTTTCAAATGTAGAAACCAGAAAATGACACTTTTGATTTAGAGAACAAAGCTTCAACCAAGTCAGAGGTATGAACTTTCAAATGTGGAAACCAAAAATGAAACTTTTGATTTAGAGAACAAAACTTCACCCAAGTCGGAAGTAATTTCAAGTATTTGCTATGAAAATAAACTTGACATGGGTTTCAACGATGGTATAACGGATGGTGTAGCTCCATCAATCTTAATACAACATTAATGCTTGAACACATCGTAGTAGGTCTTGATGACGGAGAAAGAAAAATAGTAGGAGAGACAGTTGCCTGCAAGTTATGGCAAGGATGTGTTTTGGTCAACTCAAGATTTTGGGGAGTAGGCAAAGATCAAAGTAGCTACTTGGGAGAAAAAGAAGAGACTACCAATTCGACATTTGATGATAATTGGAGCCAGCTCTGTGGTTCTCTGGTGGTTATAATGCCTTCAACAAAACAATGTATGAATGAAGAGCGAACTATCAGAAAAGATGGTGTGGCCCAGGCGTAGGGAATTTAGTTGAAGCAAAATTCGGCGGAAACCTAGACCAATCAAATGGTTCAATCATTGGTAAAATTGCTTGTGAGAGAAATAGAGAAAACTCTCATTTACTTAAAAGAAGGTTGATGTTACTTAGATAAAATGGTTGTTCAGTTGAAAAGTAGTGTAGATTTGGATGATTTTTCACCTCAAAATTGTCAACTAGATGCCCATGAACTGGTTGATCATCACAATCAAGCTCACAGAACCAGACCAAATTTAAGAAGCACAACGATTTGTCTCGAAACAAACATTGCGTCTTTAGTTTTCAAGAAACATCAGAGAACAACTTTGTCATCATTCAAAGGAACAATATTATATGAACAATAAGTTTAAGAGAGAGTTGTGTTAAAGGCTTACTACAGAATTATTTGAAGGTTTGGATGGACAAAAATATGCAGGCAGAAGCTTTAGAAAATGAACATTGTTTGCCATTTCTTGTTCATGCTCCAAGAAGGGCATGCCTCTTTTCCAACACACCAAGAAATCATTGCACAGTGCTTAGCAAAGGATCCATTGCCATTTTGGAAATCTATTGCTCTGCACAAAAAAATAGCGAAAATCTATTTTCGTTAACTTTAAATTGAAAAACAAAATTGCCCGAAAACATCAGGAAATAACCAATTTGCTTACAAGATTTTAAAGAGCATTTGAAGAAAAATGGCTTTGGAAGAAATAATTGCAAAATGGTCAATTGACTATAGAGTTTGAACATGAAATGCTCTTGATCTTCATTTGTCGATGTAGTTGTCAATGTAGAATAATCAGGAGGAGAGGAAATACATGGAGTCTTTCACTACATTTTGGAAGCATCTAGAATTGTCTATTCAGGAGGAGATATTCTTTGGGAAATTTCTCACTCATCAATTTTTGCTTTGTCCTGTTAGGTTTTGGGAGCATCACGGTCGCTCACACAGCGCTGCGTTGCCAGTGCTATAGTTATATGGATCCCTTGCAAGAACTCAAGAAGTGTCCTTTTTTGTGAGAAAGTCGATTGGTATTTCAAGAAAGAAAGAAATTTCTGGCTACAACTATCGGTCAGACTTATCTAGCAATGGAAGTTAGGTTGACTGATTTAGCCTCCGTCGTTCGTCTTTCAAGAAAGAAAGAACTTTGTGGCTACAAATTCCAGTCAGACTTATCCATCAATGGAACCTGGGCCAACTAATTTAGCCTCCACCAAAAACGACGAGGGCATCTACAAGCTTCATCCATATTTATCCTTTACCTAATTTAGGAGCCACTATAATTTCACTACGAGGTTGTGAATTTGGCGGCAACCACATTAAATGCCAATAGCTCACCTCGTAACATTAAACACACTGATGTCAGAAATTTTATAGCTCAACTCACAGAATTAAACACACTAATGTCAGAGCATTCAAAGCTGCTTATCAAACGTGGCCATCAAATGTACGTAGAAGAGATGGATATTGGCCATAAGTGTAATTTTTTATTTTTATTTTTTGGTATTTTAATTAATTGTTTTTTAGACGTCACATTTAGGAAAGGTAATTTAGTCACATCATTGGTGAAACCAATGAAAAATTAAAAATAATCATTTTTGAAATTTCAAAATTATATAAATAGTCAATATAATGCAAATCTTGTGTGTTGGGATTTTCAAGTAGGAATACATTAGGCACTCAATATTAGGCCTCTCGAGATCGTGATTTATTTTGAACCTGCCAATTAAAGAGTGTCTTAAATGCTCGCCGGCACCAATTAAGCTATGATTATCCCAACTATATTTTATTTTTAAGTTGGTGCAATATTGGTTCCCCATTAAAGTTAGCCAAATTATAAACCTTAGTCACATTATTGATTATTCCCTCTTATCTTGCTTTGATTAACCAAAGGTATAAAGTGGTTAACATGGCTAACTGTTTTCCGTATTAACCTGGTTATTATTACATTGTTATGCATGATGTTATTGAATATAATGTTTTTTGTTTATCTTTATTCAATACTATCTCCACGGGAGTCACTATCAAAAAAGTCTCCTTGTCTATTGGATTTATTAGTCAAAATGGACGCCCGATATGATCCTTATAATTTAAACATAAGGCAAAATTTTGTCTATGAGAATCTTCTTCCTCCACTCACCGTTTTTGGGTTTTTAGTGTCTACTACGACAATTTTTTTCCACCATTCAATATTTTTTTTTGTTTTGTTATAGCCTATATACTTATTTCAAAAGTTTATTGTTATTAATTTCAATAATATGAAATAATAAAAATAATAATTTTTTTATAGATTATCTATTTATTTWAAAAAAWTATTATTATTAATTTTAATAATAATACTTTAATTAAATTTTAATATCACAATTTAGTACATTGAATAARAATCTTTTCAAAACAATAATTTAGTATTATTAATTATAAATATATAATCATGATTTTAAATCATAATTTTTAAGATTTAAATTTGATTAACATTTCTATTTCTATAATTCAAATTTATTTGCAATTACCAAATTTCTCTACCTACTAGTGAAACATTGTCATTGGGAATCTTCCCACTAAATTATTTAAAAGTTAATATAATGAATCGCTTATAAATCACCTTGGTCAAAGTGTATGTAGAGGTTGTCGACCTAATCATATCACGGTATAATGTGGAGAATAATAATGACCCCAAATCTTAAATTATGAAAACATAGGATTTATCATATGAAAGCATTTTCATTATTTTTTTTTATCTACATGGAGTTTGCCAATGAGATGTAACATATATGTCATGGTTTAAAAACTGATTATTAATTTGTGCCGAAAACACAGGATTTTTATGCTCGCCGACACCTCTGCAATAAGAGGTTAAAGTTATTCACCAATAGCAATTAAACATATGGTTTATTTTTATTTTTTTAATAAAAAAATTAAGTATTATAATGTTTAACTTTGTAAAAACAACTTAAATTTATGGTAAAA
>ML776648.1:586996-600800 GCA_009831015.1 Picea engelmannii | reverse complement strand
AAAAAAATATGAAACAAGAAGATAATCAGGCTCCACAAACAACAATCTTCCACTTGGAGACTGATCACAACAACTCCAATGTTGTTGTACATGATGGACTATACTCCACCTTGGACTTGGAAAATTTCTCATCTTCACCTTCATGCTTGAAGACCATTTGAAACTGAGCATGAACTCAGTTTCTCCCTGGTTACTCCCTTTGTTAACATGTCTGCAGGATTCTGGCTAGTGTGTATGTTTTCCAACTTAAAATGTCCATCTTCCAAGATGGATCGTATGAAATGGTACCTTATTTGTATAAGATTAGTCTTTGAATGGAAGGTTGATTTCTTTGCAAGATGAATGGGACTCTCGTTGTCACAGTACAACTTGCTATTCTCTTGCTTCTTTCCCAATTCCTCCATAAACCTCTATAACCAAATCATCCTTTTACCATCCTTTGTAGCAGTAACCTAGTATGCCTCTGTTGTTGAAAGTGAAACAACATTTTGCAGTTTCTAAATCCAACTTACTGATGTTCCTCCTACAATAAAAACATGCTATGTGGTGCTCCTCTTGCTATGTTTATCACCTTCCATATCTGAATCAATATATCCCTGTAGAACAATGTATGAACCTCCAAAACATAATGCATGAGTAGAAGTACCTTTCAAATACCTGAAAATCCACTTTACTGCCTCCCAATGTTCTTTACCTTGATTGTTCATATACCTACTCACAACTCCCACTGTATGTGCAATATATGGTCTTGTGCAAACCATCGCATACATCAAGCTGCCAACTGTTGATGAATAAGGGACCCTGGACATGTATTTTGTCTCCTCTTATGTCTTGGGACACATTTATTTGGTTAATTTCAAATGGTTGGCCAAAGGTGTACTAACTGGTTTTGCATTCTGCATTCTAAACCTCTCCAACACCTTCTCTATGTACTCACCCTGAGACAATGTCAAATTGTGAATTTTCATATCTCTTGTTATTCTCATACCAAGGATTTTCTTTGCAGCACCCAAATCCTTCAATGCAAATGAATTAGCTAATTTATTCTTGAGCACATTTATATCCTGCATATTAGACCCTGCAACAAGCATGCCATCTACATACAATAGCAAGATAGTATAGCTTCCATTTTCTAGCTTTTTAAAATAAACACAGTGATCAGAATGACATCTACTATAACCTTGTTCTGTCATAAACCTGTCAAACTTGAAATACCACTACCTTGGATCTTGCTTTAGGCCATACAATCTCCTTTTCAACCTACATACCAATTTTTCCTTCCCTTTGACCTCATACCCCTGTGGTTGCTGCATATAAATTTCTTCCTACAAATCCCCATGGAGAAAAACTGTTTTTACATCTAACTGTTCAAGATGTAAATATTCTACTACCACAAGACATAAAATAGTCCTAATTGAAGTCATTTTAACAACATGAGAAAATATTTCATCAAAATCTATACCTTTATTTTGTGCAAACCCCTTTACAACAAGTCTAGCCTTGCACCATTTTTTTCCTCCATCTTCTTCCTTCAACTTGTAAACCCATTTATTCTGCAATGCTCTTTTTTCTGCAAGAAACTGAACCAAATCCCAAGTCTAGTTATTTACTAGGGAATCCATTTCCTCTTTCATTCCTTGCTCCCACTTCTTTTTAGTGTCTACCTGCATTGCCTCTTCATAAAATTCTGGTTCACCAAAATCAATCAACAATAAATAATACAATGAAGAGGAGTATCGTTTAGGGGGTCTACTTAAACTGATAGATCTTCTAACAACACTTGCAGGAGTTTGAGGTACCTGTTTCTCCTATTGTTGTACATTTTGATTTTATGATACCTTTGGAATTTCTTTTTCAGTGATCTCATCAAGCACTGTGTATTATGGTTTTTCTTTTTCTTGTTTCTTTCCCTGCAATTGATATTTGTACATGACCTTCTCATTGAATATGACATCTCTAATCCTAATGATTTTGTGATTTTCATAATCCCATAAGCGATAACCAAAATCATTAACACTGTATCCAATAAAGGTACACTTCTTGGATTTTGCCTCAAGATTTGTTCTATTTTCTTTATCAATATGTACAACCAAAAGTCTTCAAAAGAGAATAGCTTACCTTTTTACATGTCCATGCCTCCTCTAGAATTATACCATCCAAATAGCTTGAAGTTCCTTTGTTTATTAAGTAAAAAACAATGTCTACAACATCTTCCCAGAACTGTAAAGGAAAACCAACATGCAATCTCATACTCCTTGCACACTCCATGATTGTCTTGTTCATCCTTTCTGACACACCATTTTCTTGTGGTGTTCCTAGAACTATCTTCTCTCTATAAACCCCATGGTATGAACAGTAGTCATAAAAATTCTTGCTGCAATATTCACCTCCATTGTCTAATATGAGACACTTCAATGTTTTTTCTATCTCATTCTCAACCAAAGCTTTCCATTTCTTAAAAGTATCAAAAACATCAGATTTTTGTCGAGTGCAATAAACCCAAGTTTTTTTAGTTGCATCATCAATAAAAGTAACATAATAATGAGAACCACCAAGAGATGATACCTGAGATGGTCCCCATACATATGTATGCACAAGCTCTAACCTTTCACTCTTCTTTTCTTTTCTGACTCTGAGAAATTTGACTCTCTTATGTTTTCCAGAAATACAATGCTCACAAAAATCCAAATCAATTTGTTTAAGATCTGGCAAAAAAATTCTTTTTTGAAGTATCTGCATCCCCTTCTCACTCATGTGTCCAATCCTATGATTCCATAGTGTTGTATCCACTCCTGTAGAAGCTAAAGAGATAGAAGAATCAGTATTACCAGTACATAAATACATTGTACATACCTTCTCTCATTTTTCTATCACCAGTGATCCTTTGGTGACCTTCCACACCTTATCTGTAAATATGGATATACAAACTTCACTTGCCAACTTCCCTGTTGAAATTAAATTTTTCCTTAGATATGGAACATGCCTTACCTCTTTCAACAACCATTGGTTTCCATTCATTTTCTTTATTTTTACCTTTCCCATTCCAACAATTTTGCATGGTGCATCATCACCCAAATGAACCTGTCCAAAATCACCTTGAACATAATCTAGAAAATGTTTCCTATGGGGTGTGGCATGAAATGAAGCCCTTGAATCTACTACCCAAGACTCATAAATATTATCTACATAAAGAATCAAAGAATCTTGTAACACATCACATATTACATTTGCTTCCTGATCTTTCTCCTCCTGTCCATCTCTTTGTTTCTTTGGAGCTCTGCAGTGTTTCTTCAAATGTCTTGTCTTCCCACAATTCTAGCACTCTATCTTTCCCAGTATGGATTTTGATCTTCCCTTCCTATAATTCCCACGGTTCCCTAAGATCTTTCTTCTATCCTTTTGTCTTTCTCTGTTCTCCATGTTTAACGCATTACCTGATGTCTCACCTATGTTTTTCCATCACATTTCCTTGCTAAGGATAACACCGACAACATCATCAAATTTTAAAGTGTTTGAACCGGAGACAGAGTTACTTAAAACCATGACCAAGCCATTCCAACTTTCTGGCAATGAACACAATATTAGAAGATCCCTGACCTCATCATCAAAGTCCAATTTTACATAACTTAGTTGATTAGTAACCTTGTTAAATTCATTTAAATGATCTGCAACATACCCACCTTCTGACATCTTCATATTAAATAATATATTCATTAGAAATACCTTATTCGACTCCAATGTTTTTTCATACAGTTTTTCCAATGCGTCCATCAACTCCTTCATTGTTTTTTCTTTCAAAATATTGAAAGCCACCGATGCTGCAAGGATCAACCGTATCGTTCCCAGTGCCTTTCTGTCAAGAACCTTCCATTCTTCGTCCTTCATGGCCGTCGAATTATTTTCTATTCTACCCAATGGTATGAATAGATACTTCTGATATAAATAATCTTCCATCTACATCTTCCATAACTGGTAGTTTTGGCTGTTAAATTTCTTGACCCTAAACTTTCCATCTTCCACCATTGCTCCCACTCGAACCAGGAACCTTCTTTTCCCGCGAGTTACCTTTCACTCTGATACCAGTTGTTAGAAAAATAGGATCGCGGAGAAATAAACTAAAAACAAATGCATAAATAAAACACATAAGATACACAATACAATAGAAACACAGATATATGTGATTCACCCACTGTGGGCTATGTCCACCAGAGAAATTTCTAGGTCCTTTCTTTTTATTATCCAACAAATGAAGGGATACAACCTACACCACACCTGTTGTAAATTTCTCTTCTTTCTCTCATAGTCTCCTCACTCAGAATACAATATTTGCAATGATACATAGTCACAGTACATTTCCCTCATAAAAAAGGGTTTCCTTCTAGGGAAAAAAACCCTAACATAACTTCAACTGTCAGATCTGCGACCTTATAATGAAAGGTCCAGATTTTCTATGAAATTTCAATATCCATTTACAAGGAAATTTTTCCTTCGAGGGGCTTCGCCCCCAGGCCCTGAACCCCCACTTTCCCCCAGACCTCGTAAGGGGGGGGAATCCCCCCTGCAACCCACCCCCCCGTGGAGGGGTGTAGAGTCTTCATGGGGTATAAAAACGACTGAAAATAAAGACCTATGAAACAGGAATATAATCAGGCTCCACAACCAACAATAGAAACCAAAGCCACAGATGAAACATAATCGTCATACCTTGTAGGAGTATTAATGACCCGTGTAGATATCCTTAGAGATGGTTGAGGCATATCCTCAGTTTCCTGAATTTTTTTGCATCTTCATCGTCTTCTTCTGGAACTTATTCATGCTCCTCCCTTTCTGAAGATGGTTGAGTTTCCAATTGAATTTGTTGAACTTGTGATACTTGTTCTTGTCTCACTTAAACATCTACTAGTTTTGATTTTAAGAGTGAGGATTCGTCAAATACTACATCTCTGAATATGATGAGTTTGTGGGTAGTAGGATCCCACAATATTTACCCCTTAACTCCATCACCATAACCAACAAAGACATATCTCTTTGATCTAGGATCTAACTTAGAACATTGATCTTTAGAAATAAGAGCATAAGCATCACAACCAAATATTCTCATATTTGAAAAATCACATGAATGTCATGTCCATACATATTCTGGAATCTTATAGTTTATTGTAGTTGATGGTGACCGATTTATCATATAGTATGTTGTAATAACTGCTTCTTCCCACAATTCCTGCTGCAACTTGTTATTACTAAGCATGATCCTCCTTTCTCTCTCTAGAAGAGTCCTATTCATGAGTTCAACAACACCATTTTGTTGAGGAGTATAAACCGTGGTCTTATGTAGTTCGATCTCAACTTCCTTGCAATAGTTATCAAATTCCAAAGATGTGAACTCACCTCCATTATCTGTTCTTAAACACTTGATTGGCCTGTTAGTTCTCTTTTCGACCAAATCTTTGAATTTCTTAAAAGTATTAAATACATAAGATTTTCTTTTAAGTATATAGACCCAAACCTTTCTAGAGTAATCATCTATACAAAATATGACTATCCTCCAAAATAAATTGTAGGGGATGGTCCCAAAACATATGAATGAATGTGATAAAGAATACCTTTTCTTATATGTCTTCCTATTTTAAACTTTTGTCTACATTGTTTTCCAAAAACACAATACTTGCAGAAATTCAAATTCAGAAAATTCAAACTTGGAAGTGTCTTACAATCAACCAATACCTTAATCCCTTTCTCACTCATATGATCCAAACATTGATTCCATAAACGAACATAGTCACTTGCATCTTCAGATGCTACCACTAATTGATTTACTTATGTCCTTCCTTCAATCTAATAAAGGTTCTCAATCCTCTTTGCCTTCATGACTACTAATATTCGTTTGGACACCTTCAATACTCCACCTTGAGTTGTACACCTATAACCAACAGAATATAGAACTCCCAAAGATATTATTTTTTTCTAAGTTCAAGTACATGGCTTACATCTGTTAATGTTCTTATAGAACCATCATGCATTTTAATCCAGACTCTACCAACTCCAACAAATTTACAAGAAAAATCATTTCCCATAAAAACAACAGCTTCATCAATAGATTGGTAAGTTGAGAACCAATTTCTATGAAGACACACGTGACTGGACACGCCAGAATCTAACAACCAATGTTGATGTTTATGTGAAACATCACAAGTAGAAAATACCTCATCAACCATACCTGAACCAGAACCTGAACTTGTTTCATCTAAATTAGCTTTCTTTGCTTCTTTTGTGGAGTCCTCCTTGGATGCATTCTGTCTTTTCCAGCAATCCTTCTTGAAATGCCCAAATTTTCCATAGAAACAACATTTTTTCTTACTCTTCTTGTGTTTTGACTTAGACCTTGATGTACCCCTCTGATTTTTCCCTCTTTCTATAGATCAACCTCTGACCACCATTGCTTATGTTGTTGAGGTTTCTTTATTAGATTTTTTCCTCATCGTCTCAGACAACAAATCTCCCACAACAATGTCATAATCAATGGCATCTGTTGAGCTAAACCACATAGTTGTGACCAGATGATCCCAAGACTCAGGAAATGAAAATAGTAGCGTAAATGCCTTGTCTTCATCTTCATGCGTTACATCCATACTAGATAATTGACAAATTAGAGTATTGAAAACATTCAAGTGATCAACAATTTTTGTACCTTCTTTCATCCACAAGCTGTACAACTGCATCTTCAAGAAGATTATTATTGTCAAGGAATTTGTCATATACAGACTCTTCAGTCTATTCCACAAACTTGTTGTTGTCTCCTCTTTAGTGATGTTAAACAACACTTCATCTTCTAGACACAAATGAATGGTACTAAGGGCTCTTGCATCCAGATCTTCCCAGTGCTCATCTATCATGGTTGTCAGTTTTTTCGTCTTTCCAACCAACACTTTTTGCAATCCTTGTTGTACAAGCAGATCCCGCATATTGAGCTTCCATATCTCAAAGCTATTCTTTCCATTGAATTTCACCACCTCAAACTTAGAACTCTACACTTTTTCCATTAACACAAAACTCCAAAAAAACACTGCTTCTAATAAAATAGGCTCTTAAAATTCAAGATTGAATTCAAAAAGGGTTTAAACTCAAAAAATATATATCTTAACAAACACCTTTTTAAAAGCATTCATCTCCACCCATAAATTTGATTCCACCATATATTTTTTCTCATGTGCACAATAAGACAAAACGTGAACCAAAACTTATCCCTCGCCTTTATTAAATTAATATCCTCCACTTCACCCTTTTTTTTCATTAAAAATCTCACCTTCAAACTTCATGCATGGAAAAAAACTTTTAATTTTTGAATTAAATAGAGTTTGTCGCACCTTTCGATGAGGACAACCTACAACAATTAGAAAAACGTTGAACCTTGTTAAAGGATAGCCTGTGAAAATTTGCAAATTGTCGCACTGTGTACTGTGTGATGCTCGCGAAAATCTATGAATTTTGTCACACTGTGTACTATATAATGCTCATGACAATTTGCGAATTTTTTTAATTTCACAAGTGTTCCTTAAATTGTCACACTGTGCCATAGGGAAAACCTACGAAAGTGTAATAAAATCTATCCTAGGATGATCCACTCCACCCGGCTCATCTCGATTAAATTGCTATGCTATCCAGCGACTGGATTCTCTTCTCCTTCGCTCTCTGATCCTTCAACTTTGCACTTTGATACCGCTCGTTAGGTAGCGAAAAACAAAAAAAATGTAACAAGATTCTAATACAAAAGAAAATAGAACTAAGATTAAACCGAGAACATTAATTACATAATTGACACAATGATCTATGTGGAAATCCAATACGGGAAAAAACCATGGGCAATGATAATCGATATTCTTATTATTCAAGGGAGAATTACAATAGCCAAACCAGGAATACAACCATCCTCTCCTCTCATACACACAAAACACCTCAGTATTGTGTACTTCTCACACACACTCACTACACTCTACATTTCACTCTCACCTCTATGGGTATGCTCATATATATAACATCTCTTAAACAATTAGACAAACTGATTATAATAAGATCCATTAGTTACACAAACTATTAACAGAAGAGTGCATGAAAGCACAATCTAAATATAGCTTCATGCATGTGCATGTTGGGAAATTCATTGGCATGTTTCCAAGAGTAGTCAAGTAGAAGGCAGTGTACACAATGGTTGGTGGTGGTAGTAGGTGCTGCTCAAGTTGTAGCCAGGTAGAAGGCAATGTGCAGGGTAGTAGGAGGTGGTAGCATGTGTTACTCAAAGTTGTATCCAAGTAGAAGGTGTTGCTCAGAGTTTGACTACAATGTACATATTGTACAGAGTGATGCAGTGACGTGTATTAAATGCAGAAGATTAGAACCTATCAGTGCAGTGATAGGCTATCATATCAACCAATAATTTGACTAATCTTATAATTTTGTTTTGTCCATTTTTTAAATCAATTTTAATAAACTGAGAAATACTTAAATCATATTTCCCTCCACCACAGTTAATTAGTATTATCAATATGGAATGGACGAATAAAAAATTACAAATATAATTTTTCAAAAAAATAAATAAATTAATAAACAATATTTAAAAACATTTCCAAACCTATCTTGAAAACATTACAAAATGAAGCAATTAATAGAAAGAATGAACCGTTTAATAAGCGATCAACGATGGTTGATTGCCAAGAGAAAGCTAGAGTGTCTGCCTTGGCCTGAGGCAGGGACTAATAAGGAGATAAAAGTGAATGATCATTAGGGTATAAATGGCATTGAAGATTTTAATGAAGTACTTTGGAAGAAAGTAATATCTCCATTTCTAAAGATGATAACATTCTTCATGCCTAGGTGAATACTTGGTAGTAAATCACCTTCTTTCTAATTTATTATTTATATATTTTTAAATTTGTATTTAATAAAATAGAAAGACTTAAACCTTCCAATAGTATGTTCTAGTTGACAAATTGATAAATTAGAAGTTACATTTATTAATTTCATCCCAAATCTTGATTTGAAGTCTTCTTTATTCCACTATCCTAGAAGAAGTGCCATATCTTGATATTTTGGAATTTTTGTTTTTTTGTTATATTTGGATATTGAGAGAAAGGGGATAAAAGTTAAAAGTAAAAATTTTCTTTCACATCTTTTATTTGTTGATGACTCGTGGGTATTCTATATGTACTAATTCCCTCAATTAAATTGTCAACCCGGGGTAAGTAAACATAGAGTTGTGGCACTGTATGATCCAAGGCAAAAAATCTAATGGAAGGATTGTCTAGCTAAGGAGATGGTCTACCCTATGGATCAACACTCTATCCAATTTACAATTCTACTTTCCAAAGAGATGAATTTTTAAATCTAGTTAAACAGAAAATTCTAAGTAAAGCAACATCTAGTTAATGAGCTTCAAGGAATTCTAGAATTATGAACTATTTGACCTAAGTAACATTAAACAATGAGTTATGGACTATCTCTAAATAAGAAAATACAAGTGATCTATTTCAAAGCTAGTTAATCTATTCAATCTCTTTTTAAATAAGCAACAACAGGTAAGCTATTTCTGAGTTGTTTGATCTATCTATCTTTGAGCAAGTAAGAAAGTAAACAAATACTCTATCAAAACTATTTTGACAAGTGGACTCTATTCTTAAAAAGAACTCATAACTATTTCTATTCTGCGAAGAATGAACAATAATCTACTTAACCAAAAGTATTGCAAAGTATTCAAATTCTATTTTTTCAAAACTATTTCTATCTTGCAGTCAAAAGAAGGAAAGTATTCAAATGTCATGATTGTGTCTTCAGTGCCGAATAACATCACAATGGAATCTGACTATTAGTGACAGTTCAAGTAGAAATGATTCAATGTTGACTTCTACAGAGAAATGGAATGTATGGATAAGGCAATCTATAGAAAGTTTTTCCATCATAGAAGAAACACTAAGTATTCTTGGAATCTATGTGATCTCTAAACATTGTGCATCAATCATCAACTGCTAAAAAGTACTCTACTCAAAATCACTAACTCAAGCAAAGCTATAAACTCATAATTTAACTCTTAATTAAAATTATTAATTCAAATTCACTCTGTGCAAACCTCTAATTCTTGATTAATGCCAACTCGAAATTACAACTCAAATTCATAAATGAGATTTCATAATCTAAAATGAACTAAACTATCATCATGAATCATATCCAAAATCAACCAAAATGCTATTAAAAATCATAATCCAAAATCTATTTCTATCCTATCATGCTGAGGCAAAATCAATAAACAAAATAGACCTACAGAGAATAATTGAAATTGCAATTAAACCTATCTAAAATAGTACTCTATCAAAATTAAGAAAACTAATCTATCAAGACTTCAAATGAACCTATCTAAATTAGTATCCTGTAGGGTAATTTATAGCCAGGAAGAAAAAGACACAACACTATAATTTAACCAGCTCCTACAACCTACAAACAAGATATAATCATTAACACGTAACTATGGATGTCCCTCTATGATATACACAACTCAATCAAGCAATATGCAATTAGGGAAAACGAATTAGATAAGCAATTTGTAATTAACATATACACACAACAACAATTAAAATTGAGAAATTCATATAGTAATGAGAAAATTTTGAAATCTAAGTAAGCAACAAGATGAATGCAAATATGTACTAATATACACAATCACCCAGACCACCGGTGGTTCCCCCAGCAGGTCATGGAAACACTCCAACAGGAAAACGTAGAGGCTAAATTAACAAAACACTGTCATTAAGCATAAAACAGAGTATAGAACAAAATCAGTGATAATGTCTATATAAAACAATAAAATTATGTCTTCAATCATGCCACAGGTAGTGGTATTTATAGGTGATTATAGCTTGAGAAGTCGACCATTAGAAGGGCTGACCTTCTCTAAAAATAGTAAACTCATTAAATGAGTTCTAACAACAACATATTCTAACAATTTTGTGAGCCACTCAGTGATCACTACAACTGCCCAATCTGAGGTGTGTTGAGATCTGTAGCTAGAGGGAACGAGGGGGTACAAAACCTAGATCCTTGATTCGTCCATCAGAGGTCACGAATGTACCAACCACCATCTCCAATGTGCTCTGAGTGCCAGATCGTATGTCGGATGGAGTGTCGGATCAAGTGCTGAACAAAGTGTCAGACGAGGTACCAAATGGAGGATTGGATCATGATTCTACCCTGTTGCAATAAAACCATACGTTATATCTTCATAAACATCAAACTGAGATGAATTGATCACAAAATCATTGCAAAAATGACAATTATACATACCTAGTGTGAATTCATGGTGAATTGATATATAAAGCTTTGAGAATCCTTCAAAATGGCTAAATAAAGCATAACATATGTAATATCACATGAAAAAAGGATTTGATCATCGAAATAAAATAATCAAAACATGAACCCAACACTACCCCCATGCCTTAGGATTTGCAGGTCCCTCTACAAACAAAAATGAATCAGACAATGTAACTAGACTCATGAAGGAGGGGGTGGATTGGCTCTAGAAGCTTATCCCTCTTGTCTTAGGGATTTTGTTGTGGGCCTTTTACGATGTTTTAATTGCATCCATAGGCTGCGATTGGTGGTGGTCATTTGATCAACCAATCACTGGAGAGAATTCACTTTTTCTTGCAATACTACATTGTCATGATGTATATGCCTATCCATAGCTTTTCGCTCTTTCAATTGTTGAAAAAACTGAGCATTTTCTTGTTGCAATTTCTCAATAACTGGGGTATGATCAGATGGTTCAAAAGAAGAGGGCTTGGATCCTGTGATGGATGTAGAAAGTATATCAACATTGGAATATGATGTAGGCATCTAAGAGGTAGGAGTAACAAAGTTTTTGTGAGAGAGAATAGGTTTAGATTTAACTTCTTTATCGGGTTCAAAATCTTCTGCAAAAACTTCTCTTAGTATTTTATGGGGTATTTCAAGATTAGAAGACAATTGGATGGGATTTGAAGTGCTTGGAGGTTTTACATTGGGTTTGCCACTTGTACTTCGGGTACTTCTTCGAAAAGATTCCCCTTTGAAACGATTGACTCCTCTTCTATTTGTAGGGACTGAAGGCAAGTCTTGCTGAAATGCATCTTGTAACTTCTTAGGTTGAGGATCAACAAGTGTTGAAGGCAATGGGGACATATCAACAGGCTTTTTGATTTTCTTACCCAATGAGGTTGTAGGAGAATTAAAACTTCTTTTGGCCTTTTGATCAGACAAAGAGATAGTTTGAGTTGGAGGGTTTGGAGTCTTTGGAGAATGAGCCTTAGATGGAGTAACAACCCCTAAATCAACTGATCTCTTGTTGGTCTTGATTGTGAGATGGGGGTTTGAGAATTGGTAGAGGAATTCATCCCATGTCTTGCCCTGTTTTTTCAATTCAGTTATGGCAAGCAATTTGATGAGGCCATGGTGAAATAGACTGTTGTGAGGATTGGACAAGTTTTTACAAACTTGGGAAGACATTTTCTCAAGACTTTTCAAGAAGTAGAAAGGAAAATTCAAGGGTTTAGTAAATTGGAAATGGGCTAACAGACGAAAATGACAAGCTTTGAAGATAGAGTACCTACCTTCACAAGTAATAAGCCTGGTAATTAATATCAGGGGGTTAATCAATTCATCCTTGTGTTAAGCCCTAATATTGGCTCATTACCACTTAATTAGGGAATATTAGATTAGTAATGTTATTTTATTTATGTCGGCTTAGGCCATTAGTTGTGATTTAGATTAGTAATGTTATTTTATTTATGTCGGCTTTAGGCCATTAAAACCTCCTAGTCTCCTATATATACCAAGGAGACATTTTCATTTTGAATCATCTTGTACTTGAACATTTAAGTGGGGTAAAAGGACGTTGCCCCCTCGAAGAGGCTTATTATCTGATATTATCTCTTTTTCAAGGCGTTGAGTACTTTTCTTGAGGTTTTTCTATGCTATATTGATGTTTGGTTCTTAATATATGGTATCAGAGCTCAAGGTCTTGGGGTTTCGCTGCTACATCTGAGACACCGTGGAATTTTCGCTATAACTTTTTTTCTACAACGTTTCAGAAGGAACCACTTAAAGGGGTTTTATTAGATGGATCAAGGTACGTTGGGTTCAAAATTCAGCTCCTGAGACCTTATACTTTCGGAGATACAGCCTGTACAAAATAGGGTTATGGAATCATCCTGAAATGAGTCATTGAGGCATTTTCGCTATAAAAAAATTTCTGTAACGTTTCAGACCCTGAACTCTGGGGGCCATTTACAGAAATTAGTTTTTTTTCTGTGTTAAAAATTTTAGATTCTGGGTCTTCTTATATTTGTAGATACACCTTATGTAAGATAGGGTATCTGACTAGTCCTATTGGCTAGTCTCAAGAAGGTGGTCCAGGTAAAACAAGCATAACTTCTTGCTGGAGTATCCAAATTGAGTGGGACTGGTTGCATTGGATTGTGGACAGTCTGTAGTACTTTGGGCGTGAGTTTCAGAATTTGATATCAATTATTTTGTGCGGGGCATTCTATACAAGGGAGATCTCCTGGAAAGGCCAAAAATCAGCAAGTTGTGAGGAAGTCACCATAAATTCCACTTGGCACATCCAATTTTAATCAGACCTATGGAATTGCAGAGAAGAAATATCAGAGAACTACCTAAAGGAAATTTTCATACCCAGAAGGGCCAAAACTTGGGAGATATAACAGAATAAATATTGTCTAGCAGAACCACCTCAAAATCAAGACTCAAAAGTGATATTTGGCCA
>ML776648.1:507098-582633 GCA_009831015.1 Picea engelmannii | reverse complement strand
CTGACACAAGAATTCGCCAACTGAGGAATAGATCCATTTCAGAGTATCTCATTAAATGGAGGAAACTACCAGCTGAAGATTCCACTTGGAAAGATGAGTCTTTTATACAGAAGCATCCATAGTTACTCAAGCGTTGCGGACAAAACTTGTCTCAAGGGGAGGGGCATGTTAAGCCCTAATATTGACTCATTACCACTTAATTAGGGCATATTAGATTAGTAATGTTATTTTATTTATGTCGGCTTAGGCCATTAGTTGTGATTTAGATTAGTAATGTTATTTTATTTATGTCGGATTTAGGCCATTAAAACCTCCTAGTCTCCTATATATACCAAGGAGACATTTTCATTTTGAATCATCTTGTACTTGAACATTTAAGTGGGGTAAAAGGAGGTTTCCCCCTCGAAGAGGCTTATTATCTGATATTATCTCTTTTTCAAGGCGTTGAGTACTTTTCTTGAGGTTTTTCTATGCTATATTGATGTTTGGTTCTTAACACCTTGATCCATTATTTTGAGCACCCTTTGGCTCCAGAAATGTTTTGAAATTCGGGCTTAAATACTATGTTATAGCTTGGATGTGGCAATTGATGGTGTTTGAACCATCGATCCCCAGCCCAAGGAAATTTTGTGGTTGAGGAAATAGACTCTTCAGAGACTAAGAAGGCTAGAGACCCTATGTGTTCCATCCTCCCATCGAACCCAAGAATTAATTGTAGTGAGACACCATCGTCCTGGCCTTGCAGACTGGCCAAGAATGGTCCCCACCCTGTTCAAAGGAAAATTTCTCTACACTCTGTGAATTCGGGAATGACCATAAGCTTGTCATAGGAGGAAAGTTCATAGAATTTAGGCATGGTTACAGTGCAGAGGATGAGAAGAAGAAAGGAATCGGGAAGAGGGTGAGAGCGACACAACAAGTAGGGGATGAGTGGAATGGAAATTGGGGGAAAACACCCAATTTTTAATGCAATTGAAGTGGAAACAGTTGAATTCATGAGCGAATTCATCACACACGATCGTCATGTGTGACTATGATTGCGCATAATTTGAATTTTGAATGGTGTACTTTGGAGGCAAATGCAATCATGTGAGAATTAGATCAATTTCCAAGTCTTCGACTTGGACATTTGATCATAAAAATGTATTAATTTTTTTTAATTTAATTATCAACATGAATTTAAAAAACATACCATTCAATTAATCTTAAATTACCATTGCAACAGGTGTATCAACTTGAATGATCATTTATGCATGCAATCATGGTCATTTACAGTATATGCATACCTCATCTAATCCTCCATATGGCACTTCATCCCATCGTCCAGATGGCACCCCATCTGGTCTTCCAAATGGCACTCCATATGGAACTTCATATGCCACTTCATATGGTACTCATGTGTAAGTGGAAATTATCCCCATTATAATGGACATTCACCCATAGCACTCAGCTTGGGCAATTTTTGATTGTCATGATGAATAAGAGCATGGATAGGATAAGTGTGAATAGGATGATCCACTGTTAATTGCCTTGTCATCATTCTTGTAACACTATAAAACAACTTGTTCCTCTGTTAAATAACTTGTTCCTCTGTTCATAGGTGTGTAACACACATATGTAGAGAGCATTTAATAGTCTGTCATTGATCTATAATCGACACAAAGAACCAGTTAAGCATTTTTTCATAAAACAAATGTACAACAGGCTTATAACACACAGTGATGTCAACAGTATAGAATTTAGTATTTTAATAAAAGTAACTATTGATATAATAGCCCAATATATCATGAACAAAATATAACAAATTTTTTACAGAGGTTCTACTTCCTCTTCTCATAGGTTATAATATAGATGGGAAGTGTTTATCATTTTTCAGGTCAAGAAACCCCTCCCCCACTCCTAAGTATTGTGACACCTCACAATAAAAAATATAGGGAACCAGTCAATTCTCCCAATAGCCTAAGATTTACAGCTTTCCAAGTGTAGAGATAAATTTCACACATTAGTCTGACGAGATGGTTAAAATATGGCCCCACTTGTAGGACAAAACATCCTACATATAGTTAAGAAGAGGTAGGCAAGAGAGTCTTAGGATAGTCTTAAAGCTAGTTCCGAATGGCAGATTTATGGAGTTCATAACCTTTTCTTAACCATGCATACTTATTTTTAGCTTTGTCTACAAGCAATTCCGTACATCATGACAAGTTTAAAGATTTAGGAATTTTATTTATTGTTTGTTGGATCATCACCCTCACTAGGTAGAATGCCCTACTACCAACAAGCCTGTTCAGTACTCCAACAGGTTTACCTAGTCATACCATTGGCTGATACTTGCTGCCAACAGACTTGTTCAGTATTCCGTTGGGTTATCCTTTTACACCCTTTTACAGCAGAGACTGGTCCACCATATTTTAATATTTTTATATAAATATTTCTTTTTGCAAGAAGATGGGGAGACAACTCTGAACATTTGTATTTAATACTAGGATGGTATTTATGTTAGAGGATGACTCTTCTTTATGTATTCCTTATAGATTGTCCTGATGTAAAGGGTACTTAATTGGACATAGCCTATCTAAAGATATCGTATAATCAATAATTTTTAGTGTATAGTGGATGGTACCATTGGAAAAGAACAGAAAGGTATCTTCAGGCTCAACTCACTTTTTTTTTTCTTTTTTTTTAAGTTATAGTGATGTTTCCATGACTAACCGCTAATCAGACCTTCTTGTTACTCTTTCATAAATACAATTTACTCACCTACTCAAGGTTCTTGGGGAACTTGTATGAGTAACCTCTAAGTTTGATTAGACAAGGTGTCACTTCCTTATATTCTCTAGTGGTGGAGGTTAAGAGCAACTTCCATTAAAGATGCCTTGAGAGAAAGGAAGATAGAAATCTTGTAAAAAAAGTATGGCTAATTCACAGCAAGCAATTTCAAAGAATAATAAAAAGTCATTATTCAACTGATTCTTAAGCAGACAACAAAGTTCAAATATAGCATTTTTTTCCGAAGTAAAATACTTCCCTTTTTGTCTCCTTGAAATTGTTCACTTGTGGTGAAATAAATACCCGCAGAGATCTCCAAAATTGTTTATCAACAAAAACACACTTTAAATTATTTACATATGTACAATCAAAATTCAGAAAATGTTTCAAGAAAAGGGGGAGGGAGAAGAAACTTCCCCATTCACTAAGTGTTATTGGACTAATCGGTAGGTGCGGACACTAACAGATCTCCCTAGATCCACCTGGATCTAGAACAAAACAGGACAGGACATGACTCTTTCCCTAAGTTATGACCATTGAATTAGCTAGTAAAGAGGAAAAAGTGACATACCTTTGTATCACTTCCTAAGGTCTCTGTTGCTCCCACTTCGCTCCGGTGCTCTCGTGAGGTCAAGACCAAGAAAACACAAACCAACCAAAGTGAAGATAGCAAATATATTCAATTGTCAACTTATGTGTATGAACACGAAATTACACAATAAAGTAAGAATGACTTTATGGAAAAAGTACATGCCGCTGTATCATATTAATTGAAAGTAGAAGATACAACCTAATCACCTTGATGCCGCAAGATTCCTTTCGGTGACTCTTGGTTCCAACACACACACTTGCTCGATCCTTGCATGAAGAAGATCTGAATCCTCTTGATAGAATTGCTAGAGTCTCCAAGCTCCTGTTCAAGCTAGGTTCTTCACACAATTCCTTCACCAATTCTCCAATTAATCTTGCTTAACCTTTTCCATGAGAATCCTATCAATATATAGTAGAGGATGATATGGTTTCATAGATGAGAATGATCCACCAAATCAGGGAAATCAGTAAAATGATAACCATTCGAATGCCAACCCATTCTCTAGAAGATTCCCTTCTAGAACCCTTGAGATTTCCTCCTTTATCCAAGCTTGAGAACAAGTTCTAACCCTAGATATAGAGCATAGTGTGAGAAGTTCACACCCTAGCTGAAGGTAGCCTATGAGAATGGGTCATTCTCGCACCCTAGGCTATAAGAAACCTGCAAACTCTCTTCAAAAATATGTTTTCTGGAAGGAGATGAATGTCACTTTTCTTAGGAGAAAGTTCTTGTTGGGAGCTTGAGTACACCATCATCAATACACCATCAAGATGACCAAAATCATGGGTAACAGAATGCCCCCCAAAGTATGAGGCTAGAATTAGTGACAACTGAAATACTTTGTAAACTGTGCGTGTGTGTCGGAAACTAGGAGTGCACCTAATCGGAAACCTACGAACAACCAAACATCTGCAGAATATCATACTAGTTCCGAGGTAGGCATTCCCATACTCAGATCACGGATGGATGACATTATAAGCATAGGTCATGGCCACCAATCATACACTGTGGATCCATGCCATCAAAATATCGCATAGCCACCAGGAATACACTGTGGATCTGTGCAAGAAAATTCAAATTGAGACGGCATAGCCACGATACATACAAAGTGGATCTATGTGTCAACAAATTATACATATTCCATCGCAACCTAGACCAAAGAAATGAGATCCAGGGTCTTCAATACCGTCACCCAAAAGTACGAATCTAACCATGTGATTACATGTGTCGAAGTCGAACATGGTAGAAACCACTTGATTACCGGTCATTGATGAAACCATTAACAAGTGCGATGGAAATCACCATTAATGTCAATGATTCCCAAGGTACACTAGTACAATCCACCGAATATGAATGAATGATTTGAGGTTGAAAACCCATCGGAATCTTTCGATCAAGGGTCAATGATAGAAACCCACTATCGAAAGCGAGGAATCCTACCATTAAGGCATGCAAGTTCCAAGGTACCAATGAATTTCTAAGTCTTGTTTCTGGATAATGAGCTGGAGTCGACGGAAAAAAACTCGTCACAGGAGGGCCTTGATGTATCCCCCATCAATGAAACGAAATGAGTAATATATTTTGAAGGTGAAATAGAGTATGATGTAAGTTGGACTGGACACAGGGAAGGCCGACACTGAGAGAATGGACAACTGCAGATGGCCGACTCAATAGAGGTTTCAGATGAACTTCTCTTGAACATATGAATGACATAACCAATGATTTGGCAGCATTGACTCAGAGATGACGCAGGGTATGACCTTGTAGCAAATCGAATGAGAGATAAATGGATATCCCAAGCTGGCTTCAAATAATGAATAGGGGGGTGTCATGTTCAAGAGTGACACTTACTACCAATCAATATAAATACGAAAACACATCCCTTTCCCAAATTTCCCCCCACCATTTCTGGCGAGTACCTCTTTATTTTTATGCAAGCTTGAGGAGGATAACATATGCTTGTTGATGTAAGCTCATCCTTCGGATGAGTCCTTTGGAGTATGTTTAATGAACCCTAGGAAGGAGTGGTTCGGTCCCATTACAGGTCTGTCGATGTTTGTTTAACGAGTCCAAAGATAGAAAACTTGAAGGTTTTTCATGATTATAGAGTCTGAAAAAACACTTAAAAGAGAAATATCTCAGTTCCTTTTTCGTAAAATAGTCCGATGAGACCGAAAAAGAGATAAATTATCACCCAACAGATGCTTTCTTCAAATACTTTAACGAGCGTGAAAATAGCAAGGTCGCTTGGCGATCTTTTCATATTTAGAGAGTCTGAAAAGAGCTTAAAGAGAACTCCAGGGGGGATCCTTTTTCGTATAACCTTGTTGAGCCCGAAAAAGTGATAAAAGTGTGCTCGATCATGTTCTCATGTATTTTCGAGCATGAGAACAGACAAAGACCAAGCTCGAGGTTTTGTGTAAAAACCATAAAAAACCATCAAAACACGTAATGAAAAAGAGAAAAAATATCTGTATCCCTATGTACGAACATCGAAGTCACCATGTCTACAAAAGTCACACTCACAGGGGTATTAGGAATTAGGTTTTAAGAAATAAAACAATTATAAAATCCAATAACAAATGGTAAAAGTAAATATAAGGGGGTAAAAGTTCTTTTTACCATAGTCATTTTAACTTTACCAATATTTGAGTCCAAAACCCCTCTTTTTCCCTTGAATTTCGGTGCTCGATTGTGGGAGTTATGAGCATCCATTCAACTAACCGTCTCTGGCAGTGAGGTAAGCTCCTTGTCCTCTATCTTTTAATGGTTTGATTTTTCATTTTCATTGGCAAAAATCATGTTTTTGAGTTTGTTTTAGGGGTTAAAGTTGCGCTCAGCCATTCTCTCAGGCTAGCCACACGGGACCTATGAGAATGCCTCATTCTCGCAGGTGGCCCCAAAGGCACCTGCAAGAACCTTGCACTGTGCCTAAAGGGCACCTGCGAGAACCACAAAGTGGATTTTTTTTTTGAAGTTTGCTCAATGAAAAAGATACCAAGTGTTGAATAGAGTTTCTAACCTTCTTCTTATGTTTCTTATGTAGGTATTTGGCTATCACCATGGTTTTGAAATTGCATGAAAGAGAGCATGAATAAGATGATGCTATTGCCGGGAATCATCTGGGCACCATTGCCACTTTGCGAGACTGTGGTCTCCTGAAATTCTTTTGTATCCCGGGTATGAGGGCCCAAGTTAGGTTATGGGAGTACCTTGTGCATATGTGGGACCCGGACCAACAAGTATTCCACATAGGGGTCCACACATTGTCCTTGGATATCAAGGACATTTAATTCTTGACAGGATTGTCATGGCGTGGGTACCACACGAGCCTGACTGGTAGTAGAGGTGGTGGGCTTCCCATAAGTGAATACTGTTGTTTGCACTGTGTTCCAGAGGCAGAAAGGAGCAAAGGAAAGGTAGCCATTTGGGGAGTGCAGGATTTGACCCTTTGCACTATTTTGTTCACCATTGCTCATATGGCTGGGAGTGTTTCTCCTCACATGGCTCTCCAGAGATACTTTCAGTATGCGATGGAGTGTACTGAGCCTCGGGTTTTTAACTAGGCAGACGCAGTGCTTCATAGCATGAAGAGGCAGTTGACCAAATGCAGGCGAGGCAATCTGAAGAAATTCGGGTATGGGTCATTGTTGGTGTCCTTCTTTCTTGAGAGGGTTCCCTTGCTGAGGTTGCAGGTTGAGTGGGGTTTACTGACTCCAATGGATCCAAGAATGTTGAGGTGGTGTCAGCTCATGTCCCAGCACGTAGCTGAACCAATTATCAAATACAATGATGCCTTCTTCGAATGGTTGCGACCACAGATGCTGATGGTCGATGATTATGCCTATGCCGGGTTGGAATTCCAAGGAGATCTGTACTTGGCCCTGCCTGAGGGCGCTCAGTGGGGGGATCTTGGTAAGAAGTACACATTTTTTCTTTTTAAAATGTTTTTGTGAATTTTATCATATGCAAATGTTTTTTATGTTCGTCCAAGGTCTAATTTCAACATCCTTTTTTGATAACACAGACGTGGGACCTTACCGATCACCTGGTACTTCTCCTATTCAAAAATGAGGAGAGGTGGCTCCAGTGCCACGATGGGACACCGAAGATTATGAAGCGGTGGAACAAAACCTAGAGGGTTTAATAGCAAACATTCCAGACATGCCCCTTGGGGATGTTCCGTGACGTTATCAGCGTCATACAGTAGGAGTGTCAGAGTCCATTGGTCGACTGCTTCGTAGGGTTGCCTGGGAAGTCATGTGTTACCATGAACGTCATCCATGACATCACTTTGTAGAAGCTACGGGCTTCAGATTTTGAAATTTTGGTCCTCGGACAGAACTTTTTGTAAAAAAAAATTTTGATCGTTATATATACATACGGCTTCTACCGGTTTATCTTGTGTTGTGTAGAAAGTTGATGTGATTGATTTATAAATGGCCCAAATGTCTGTCTAATACATAGTTAGCTAATGCATTAGTTAATGTATTTAGACATCTAGGAATATGTTGATATTCAATATAATCAAAATACCGTTCCAAGAGGCGAATTTGCAAATACACTCATAACAAAGTAGGACTTTGAATAGTATAGACATTACTTAACTATAGTACTATGAGCTACGAATCGAGTCGCACAACCAAGTGACGAATTCCGAGGGAGATAGCATCAATCAAAAATTTGATAACGACACTATACTCTGCAATATTGTTGGTTGCATAGCCGAGGCACACACCTCGTAAAGAGACAAGTTCGTTTGTAGGGGCGTAAATTGCCCATGCAACGGAAGAAAGGTTCTGAGTGCTATGGCTAGCGCCATCAACGAAGCCAATGTAGAGTAGAGAAGACTCCGACATCTGGAAATCAAACACAACTTCACATAAGGGTAGAGACCAGATAACGACAAAAGCAAACTACAGTCACACAAGAAGTATGATACAATAAAAATATAGGTACTCGTGCACAGGTGATCTTATGCATAGTACTTATTCAAGTACAACCCGTTTTTGGGTTCACTCAAAGGGATACCATCATAATCTACTAACTCGTAAGCCCCCTTTTCCAAAAATCATCTAACGATATAAAGACATCGCCACATGGCTTCGAATTTTCCATCTCCTAGCATATCTCGATCTTGTTCGTAGAGGGAACTAGATCTCCTTCGGAGAAAACGCGAGGCTTGACATGTTTGTCGTATTGGGCCTTGACACATTTTTTCTGAGCTTCTATGACTAGGGTAGCATCGCGTCGAGTTTCGTCTAATCGCATAAGATACAATAGACGTTCTTCCTCAGCAGAAGTGTTTGGTAGGAGTTCAACAACTAGTTTTAAAGAGGGTATCTCGCATTCGATCGGGAGAATGGCTTCCAAACCATAGACTAACCGGAAAGGTGTAAACCCAGTAGAGGACTTGATGGATGTCCGATAAGCCCACAATGCTGAAAACAACATTGTGTGCCAACTTGTTTTGTGAATCCCTATCATTCGTCGGAGCATGGTTATGAGAACTTTTTTAATTGCTTCGACTTGGCCATTGGCTTTTGGGTAATAGGGCGTTGATTTTTCATGGCGAAGACCCAACTTTTCAATGAGTTCAGACATCATGAAGTTTCTAAAGTGGCTACCATGATCAGTGACGATAGCCTGAGGAACACCAAAATGAGCTATGATGTGATTAAAAATGAATAATGTTGCGGTCTTTCCAGTATTGTCGAATGTCGGTGATGCAAGAGCATCACCAACATCAAGCGAGCTAGCGTGGAAGCAGAAGACAACTGGACAAGCGCCAGTGCAGATTTTGAAATTACCTTGAAGTTGATGCACGATATTAAATGAAGTCATTAAGAAGAAGCACACTTGTAAAATGTAATGGACCTTGAGCCATTTGCTTTCATCCTTAGTAGGTAGAAGTCATTTATGATAGTTAGTGAAAAGTATATAGAATTCAATCCTAGATTAGACAGTTTTAGAGCGCAAGAGGGAAACGAAATATAGACACCCTCATTTGTGTATTGTAATATTATTATGGAAGATTGGAGCAAGAGCATGCAGAGAGCTATGTAAGAACACCCATGTACAAATATTTGGATTAATAGAAGAGGTTGATTCAGATTCATGGTTTTGTGTTTGTTCTCTGTGTATTGATGCTGAATGATATGCTCATGAATGTTTGCTTCCTGTTATACATTTTATTTATATGTTGTGTATATGATTTCATGTTTGAGTTTGAAGTCTGAAGGGAAGAAGGAATGAGTTTCAATTGTTTCTCTATCTGAGCGAGAGTTCCTGCAAGGAGTGCAGTGGAGGTGTCCGCAAGGAGTGCATTGACAAAGGGCTCAGGTAGTTTAGCTTTGTTCTCATTCACCCAGAAGTTATAGTTGGGCACAGAAGCCATGCAAAGAGTGCACAGGCTAAGTAAAATCTCAGGGTTGTGGACCTGAGTGAAGCATTGAAGGACTGCTGTTGCAGGCATGCACAGAGTCAAAACATTTCAACACTTAGGAAGTGCTTGAAAGTCTATCGCAAGGAGTGCATGCAGGGATCTTCTGAAAGCTCATGAGGTATAGGACCTTCAAGTAATCGTCAAGAGAAGCACAGGGAGCTTGTGCCGTGAAGTGTTTAAACAGGCATTGCAAGTTTGTGTGCAGGCGAACAAGTTTTCACGGAGGAATACTTGGTTCATTTTTTCAGAAAATCATCAGGAGGAGAGGATGGTTGGTATTCTTTGAGGAGAGTTCATGAGTTTCCGTGAGCCGTCAGATCTTGCGGAGAAGCAGGGGAGATATGACGAAGTATTCCTTAAGGGTTCAAAGCTCAAGAGGGGCAGGATCGTAGATCCGAGCCACAAGGGCCGTTGGATTTACACATGGAATTCCATATCAGGGTTTCGTGGGTTGAAGTCCCAAAAACGGTGCAACAGGAATCGCAAAATCATGAACCACGATATCCTGACAGCCAAAGGACTAGTGTGGGGCCACAGGATTCGGCGAGTGGATAGGTGGCACACCATTTCATGTTTTGGAATTCCCAAAACAATTGCATCAGGATTCATGATACCGTGAAGTCCGAAATGCTAATGAAGTGAGGAAGCGTTGAAGGTCAAACTCGCACGTGCGTCGGAGTTTCGGCATATCGGGATTCAGGAGTCGGTAATACGAGTTGTTTGACATCGTGAGTACCGAATTTGGGATAGATATAATTATGAAAGGAAGGGGAAAGGTCAGCGTTGACTTGTATCGGGTTTCAGGGATTCGAGAACTGAACGCTCGACCATTGGATTCGCGAAGTCGTGAAGTCCGATCTCCTAAGTGCAAAGAGGGGATCCCATGAGGATTGTCGTGGGTGCAGATTTCCCGATAGGGAGATAGAAGAACTGGTTAGAGTTCTTCGGCCGTGTAAAAAGGAAATATCCTGTGCTGACATGGACCTTTCGACCTACGGGTTGAGGGCGTTGGCATCAGTTTAGTATCAGAGCACACAAAGGTTCTTTGCTTTCTTTAGCAAAGAAGAGGAGGATTCATCATGCCTCCACTCGATCCATATGATAGGGAAATGCCGAGAAGAAGAGGCAGACAGATGATAGATCCAACTATGGAGAGAGAGATGCGTGATCTATGAGCTAGACTCGAAGACATGGAGACAACACAAAGACGCACAGTCAGTGCGGGGGATTTCAGTGATTCTGAGAGTGAAGCTGAGGCTGAACATGAAAAAGAAGTTGCAGCCAAAGATGCATCAAATGAATGTTTGATCAGAGCTATTGCCAGGATGGTTGCAAGGGCAAAGATGGACATTCTAGTTTATGAGGGAAACTTGGATGCAGAGGAGCTTCTAGACTATATTAGAGCTCTAGACACATACTTTGACTATGAAGATGTCGAAGAGGACAAGAAAGTCAAGCATGCTGTCACAATATTGAAGGGACACGTAGCATTGTGGTGGGATGAACTACAAGCTAACAGATGCTGCAAGGGCAAGCAAAAGATCAAAAGCTGGGATAGAATGATCGCGAAGATGAAGGCGAAATTCATCCCCAGAGATAATCAAATTACTTTATTTAGGAGGATGCAGAACCTGAGACAAAAGCTGATGACAGTAAAAGAATACACTGAGGAATTCTACAGGCTGAACATCAGGGCAGGTCATCGGGAAAGAGATGATGAAAAGTTTGTCAGATATATGAATGGCCTGAGATATGATATCCAGGATGAGATGAGCATGGTAACCATCCGAACAGTGGAAGATGCTTATCAGATGGCTCTGAAAGCGGAAGAGAAGCTGAGCCGAAAGCAGAGTCAGAGAGGCTGAGGCAAAATTCAGCCAAGAGGCAAGTCAATTGCCTAGGAAAAATACCAGAAGCCCAAGGAGGACTGGAAGAAACCTTAGACCCGAACTGAGAGGGGTGGAACCTCACAGTGAGAACAACATACTGAGCAGAGAGGAGATTATGCTGATAACAATACTTTTCCTCGTACTAGAGGTAGAGGAAGAGGAAGAGGTGGAGTTATTACATGCTTCACATGTGGGAAGAATGGGCACAAGTCTTATGAGTGTCCAGATAAAAAGAAAGATATTGGGGAAGCTCACATCACCAAAGCACAGAGGCGAGATGTTGAGGCAGAAGACGTTGAAGGCGGAAGATCGTTGATGATGCGAAAAGCTCTTTTGACACCATAGAAGGAGGTGGAGAGTTCAGTCCAAAGGACCAGAATTTTTCAAACTGCTTGCAAGACCAAGGACATGGTATGCAAGGTCATTGTAGACAGTGGTAGCATGGATAATATCATTTCTATAGAGATGGTAGAGAAGTTGGAGCTGGAGACGATTGATCATCCAAGCCCATACAAAATTTCATGGCTACAAAAAGGACATCAGGTAACTGTCACTAAACAATGTTTAGTTGAATTCAAGATAGGAGGATATAATGATAAGATATTATGTGATGTCATTCCTATGGATGTTTGTCATCTATTTCTGGGTAGACCATGGAAATATGACAGGAATGTGATTCATGATGGGAGAATGAACACATACACCCTAGAGAAGAATCAGAGGACACACATGTTGCTTCCAATTAAGGATAAGGAGGTGAAGCCGGAAGTAAGAAACACTGTACTTATCATGAGTGGGAAGGAACTTCTTATAGAGGTTAAGAAGAAGGAGGATACACAGTTCATTGTGGTCAGGAAACCGAAGATTGTTTTGACCAGCACAAGAGTGGATGATTTACCTGATCAGATTCATGAATTGCTGGAAGAGTTCGCTGATATAGTAGTGGACAAATTACCTCGTTCGTTGCCACTGATGAGAAGTGTGAGTCACCATATTGATCTCATAATAGGAGCCAGTTTGCCAACAAAGCTTCATACAGACTAATGCCGCAAGAGAATGAAGAGGTTAAAAGACAAGTCCAGGAGTTGTTGGACAAAGGATTGGCCAGGGAAAGGTTGAGTCCATGTGATGTTCCAACAATACTCAGTCCGAAGAAAGACAGAGGCTGGAGGATGTGTACTGACTCGAGGACGATTAATAAGATAACCATCAGGTACAGATTTCCATTGCCAAGGATGGATGATTTGATGGATTGCTTGAGTGGAGCAAAGTATTTTTCAAAGATTGATTTGAAAAGCGGGTATCACCAGATTCGCATGAGAGAAGGTGATGAATGGAAGACATCATTCAAAACCAACGAAGGGTTGTATGAATGGTTTGTTATGCCGTTTGTCTTAAAAAATGAGCCAAGTACCTTCATGAGGTTGATGAACGAATTCCTGAAGGAGTTCATCGGGAAATTTGTCATTGTGTATTTAGATGACATACTGATTTACAGTAAATCAGTGGCAGAACACTTGAAGCATTTGGCTACAGTGATGAAGAGGCCACATCAGGAGATGTTGTTGATAAACATGAAGAAATCCTCGTTTATGAAGACATAGCTCATTTAATTGGGATTTGTTATTTCTGTAGATGAGTTGGGGATGGATCCAGATAAGGTGGAGGTAATCAAGAATTGGCCATCACCGAAGAATATCTTTGAGGTGAGAAGTTTTCATGGATTGGCTAGTTTCTACCAGAAGTTCATTAGAAATTTCAGTGGAATCAGTGTAGCAATGATGATTACAGTGAAGAAAAGACACAAGTATTTTCACTGGACAGCAGAAGCTGAGAAGAGTTTCAATCTGTTGAAGAGGAAGATCACGGAACGACCAGTTCTAGTATTGCCAGATTTCCGAAAGACATTTCAGGTGAAATGCGATGCAAGTGGATTTGCAATCAGGGAAGTCTTGAGTCAGGAAGACAGGCCAATAGCATACTTCAGCGAGAAGCTGAATGAAGCGAAAGTCAAGTACTTCACTTATGATAAGGAGTTTTATGCTATTATACAGGCATTGAAGAAATGGAGGCATTACTTGATCCCGAAAGAGTTTGTCTTATACAATGACAATCATGCATTGCAGTTTGTGACTCAATAGGAAAATTTGAATTAGAGACATGTCAAATGGCTTGAGTATATGCAGAACTTCACATTTGTGATTAAACATATTTCTGGTACTGCTAACAAAGTGGATGATGCTTTGAGTAGGAAGTGTTTGTTGTTGCAGGAGTTCCGAGTCAAAACATTGGGTTTTGATGATCTCAGGGACATGTACGTAGATGATCAGGATTTTGGGGAGGCATATGAACCAACTAAGAATCCAGTTCTCAGAGATAGAAGCCAATGGGCCGAATACATGATCCAGGAAGGATTACTGTTTAGGGGTAATCAACTGTGTACTCTGAAATGCTCCATGAGGGAGAACTTGTTAAAGGAGAAACACAGTGGAGGATTGGCAGGGCACTTTGGTCACGACAAGACATTCGCAAAGTTGAATGAAGATATTCATGGATATATGTAGAATTTGCAAGCATGCGAAGGGAAGGAAACATAATGCAGAATTTTATCAACCATTGCCCATACCAGAAAGGTTGTGGGATGAAATTAGCATGGATTTTGTATTGGGGATGCCAAGAACACAAAGAGGTGTTGATTCAATCTTTCTGGTGGTGGATAGATTTTCCAATATGGCACACTTCATTCCATGTCAGAAAACCGGTGACGCAACTCACATTGCGAACCTGTTTTTCAAAGAGGTCATTCGACTTCATGGTTTGCCAAGGGTATAGTTTCGGATCGAGATACAAATTTCATAGGGCATTTTTGGAGGACCTTATGGAAGAAGCTGGGAACTAACTTGTTGTTTAGTTCAGTGTATCATCCTCAGATGGATGGACAGATAGAAGTGGTAAACAGAATTCTAGGAGACTTGCTGAGAAGCTTGGTGACAGAGCACCATAGCCAGTGGGACAACATATTACCACAAGCAGAGTTTGCTTATAACGACTCAATTAATAGGAGTATAGGGAAGAGTCCATTTCAGATTATCTATGGAATGCAACCGAGAGGAATTTATGAACTGAGAGATTCAGAATAGACTGTGACTAGGAGCACTAGTGCAGAAGATTTCATAGAGGCGATGGAGGAACTTCACAGCCAGGTGAAGGAGCGACTACAGAATTCAAGCCAGGAATACAAGCGTAAAGAAGATCAGCATAGGAGACAACTTCAGTTTGAGGTTGGTGACTTGATTCTGGCACATTTGAGGAAGGAAAGGTTCCCGAGAGGAACATATAATAAACTAAAGATGAATAAAATAAGGCCATGTAGGGTCTTGAAGAAATTTGGGGCAAATGCTTACGAGATTGAATTACCCGATGGGATTGGAATTTCTCCGATATTCAATGTCTCAGATTTGTGCCCATATAAGGCTGAAGAAACAGAGACAGAAAATGAGCAACCAATGATCCAGTGGACAAAGAAAATGTCAGTTGCAGATAAGCTACAGATGGAGCGCATAATGGATGAACGAATTGGTAAGAAGACCAGGAGGAAAGAATATTTCGAGTATTTGGTCAAGTGGAAGGGCCATCCAGTTGAATATGCCAGCTGGGAGAATGAAGCGGAGATACAGAAGCATGGACAGACCATGCACGAGCTCATGGATAGGAGCCCATGAAATTTTTCAAGCCAAGGAGTATGATGCAGGAGCATCACCAACATCAAGCGAGCCAGCGCAGAAGTAGAAGACAACTGGACAAGCGCTAGTGCATATTTTGAAATTACCTTGAAGTTGATGCATGATATTAAATGAAGTCATTAAGAAGAAGCAAACTTGTAAAATGTAATGGACCTTGAGCCATTTTCTCTCATCCTTAGTAGGTAGAAGGCATTTGTGGTAGTTAGTGAAAAGTAGATAGAATTCAATTCTAGATTAGACAGTTTTAGAGCGCAACAGGGAAACAGGATATGGACACCCTCATTTGTGTATTGTAATATTATTATGGAAGATTGGAGAAAGAGCATGCAGAGAGTTTTGTAAGAACACCCATGTATAGATATTTGGATTAATAGAAGAGGTTGATTCAGATTCATGGTTTTGTGTTTGTTCTCTATGTATTGATGTTGAATGATATGCTCATGAATGTTTGCTTCCTGTTATACATTTTCTTTATATGCTGTGTATATGATTTTATGTTTGAGTTTGAAGTCTGAAGGGAAGAAGGAATGAGTTTCAATTGTTTCTCTATCTGAGTGAGAGTTCCTGCAAGGAGTGCAGTGGAGGTGTCCGCAAGGAGTGCGTTGACAAAGGGCTCAGGTAGTTTAGCTTTGTTCTCATTCACCCAGAAGTTACAGTTAGGAACAAGATCCGTGCAAAGAGTGTGCAGGCTAAGTAAAACCTCAGGGTTGTGGACCCGAGTGAAGCATTGAAGGACTGTTGTTGCAGGCGTGCGTAGAGTCAAAAGATTTCAACACTTAGGAAGTGCTTGAAAGTCTACCACAAGGAGTTCATACAGGGATCTTCTGAAAGCTCAGGAGGTATAGGACCTTTGAGTAATCATCAAGAGAAGCATAGGGAGATTGTGCCGTGAAGTGTTTAAACAGGCATTGCAAGTTTGTGTGCAGGCGAACAAGTTTTTGCAGAGGAATACTTGGTTCATTTTTTCAGAAAATCATCAGTAGGAGAGGACAGTCGGTATTCTCTTAGGAGAGTTCATGAATTTTCGTGAGCTGTTAGATCTCGCGGAGAAGCAGGGGAGATACGACGAAGTATTCCCTAAGGGTTCAAATCCCAGGAGGGGCAGGATCGTATATCCGAGCCACAAGGGCCGTCAGATTTACACGTGGAATTCCATATCGGGGTTTCGTGGGTTGAAGTCCCGAAAACGGTGCAACAGGAATCGCGAAATCACGAACCGTGATATCCCGACAACCAAAGGAACAGCGTGGGGCCACAGGAGTCAGCGAGTGGACAGGTGGCATGCCATTTTAGGTTTTCGTGGTGAGAAGTCCCGAAACAATTGCATCAGGATTGACGATATCGTGAAGTCTGAAATGCCGATGAAGTGAGGAAGCGTTGAAGGTCAAACTCATGTGTGCGTCGGAGTTTCGGCATATCGGGATTTGGGAGTTGGTAATATGGGTTGTTCGACATCGTGAGTACCGAATTCATGATAGAGATAATTTCGAAAGGAAGGGGAAAGGTCAGTGTTGACTTGTATCGGGTTTTGGGGATTCGAGAACCGAATGCTCAACCATTGGATTCGTGAAGTTGTGAAGTCCGATCTCCTAAGTGCAAAGAGGGGATCCCACGAGGATTGCTATGGGTGCAGATTTCCCGATAGGGAGATAGAAGAACTGGTTAGAGTTCTTCGGCCATGTAAAAAGGAAAGATCATGTGCTGATGTGGATCTTTCGACCTGCGGGTTGAGGGCGTTGGCATCAGTCGGCATCACCTCGGCCCATTTCGTAAAATAATCTACGGCTACAATAATGTATGCATGCCCCCCGACCGAGTGGGGGTGACATGTCATGAAATTGATGCCCCATTTCGCAAAGGGACCAACGGAGACCACAGGGTGAAGAGGAGCGGGATGTGACCGGATCTTATGATTATAGGTCTGGCACGCGTGGCATTTTTGGACGGTGACTATGTAGTCGTTAAATAAAGAAGGCCAAAAATACCCTACTCATAATATTTCTGGGTAGTAGCATACCCAAACATATGACCACCACAGGCTCTAGAATGGCAGTCATTTAAGTCTTTCTCGGCTTCATCGAATGTGAGGCAGCGTCGAAAAACTGAGTCAATCCCATGACGATAAAGAGTATCCCTGAGGATAATATATTGACGGGCTTGGTAGCGTATTCAATGTCGGTCAGTACTAGAAAAATTAAGCCAGAAAGTTTGGGTTTGGAGATATATGATGATATTTCCATACCAAAGATCATCGTAACTAATGAGGAAAAGGGATTCATCAGGTAATGAATCGGCTGCTACATTTTCCGTGTCAGAGTTGGGAAAGTCGCATATCAACTCGACAAACACTAAGGATTTCTGGGACTTGGCTCATTCGAATTCCAAGTCAAACTCCTGGAGTATCATGATCCATTTGGAGCATTTTCCCCCTAGCAATTGACGTGTGAGAATGTGTTGCATAGGGTTACAGTTAGAAATCATTGTAGTCTTGTGAGAGAGGATATAGTGCTGGAAGTGTTGAACTGCTTGTACAGCTGCCAAGGCCAGTTTTTCGACATGTAATACTTCGTTTCGGTAGGCGTTAGAATTCGACTCAAGTAGTAGATAACATGTTCGTCGTGAGAATCATCCTCTTGGAAGAGAACCATACCAATGGTGTAATCCGAGGCAGTGAGGTAGAGGAAATAATCACAACTGTAATCGGGGGGGAAGAGAAGTGGAGCACGTGTCAGGGATAGTTTCAAAGCTTCGAAGGCTTTGTTTGCAATGGTATCCCATACGAACTCAGACCCCTTTTTTAGGAGTCGCGTAAATCCATGAGTTATCTCAGCGTAGTTCGGGATGAAACGACAAAGAAAGTTTTCTTTCCCTTGCAAACTTTGTAACTGGCGAAGTGTAGAAGGAGGAGGGAGATTAAGGATCACCTCGACCTTTAAAGGATCTACCCTGATCCCTTGACATGAAACAATAAATCCTAGAAGTCAGCTAGATTCCATGCAGAAAACAAACTTGTGAGGGTTCAAGCGTATGTGGTAAAACCGACATCGAACGAAAATGGCTCGGAGGTGGATTGGATAATCGACCCGATGCATAGAATGAGTGGGTAAGTCGTCAAGATATGGTTGCACGATGTGCTTGATATCATGGAAGGCATAAGACATAGCGCATTGAAAAGTTGCGCCAGTGTTCTTGAGACCGAAAGGGAGTTTCCGGTAGGTGAAAGTGCCCCAAGGACAAATAAAATTCATCTTATGTTGATCCTCAGGAATAATATTGATTTGATTATATCCAGAGAAACCATCCATCAGAGAGAATATTTCGCTTCCGGTGCAATCGTCGACAATCTGATCGACGAAGGGGGTAGGAAATTTGTCCTTCGGACAAGCTTTGTTTATATCCCTATAATCAACGCATACGCATATTGTGCCTTGTTTCTTGTCGATCGGGACAAGATTGGAAACCCATTCAGTGAGGGCCACCGGGTAAATAAAGCCGACTTTGAGAAGTTTTTCGACTTCAAGCTTGATAGTAGCTGCTTTACGTGGGTGAACTGGATGAAGGAATTGTCGGATGGGTTTAGCATTGGGGTATGTCTTGATCTAATGTATCACAATGTTGGGGTCAATACCCGACATTTCTTCATAGCTCCAGGCAAAAACGTCACAAAACTCTTTGAAAAGTGTCATGTAGGTGACGATTTCGTCAGGGGAACACAAAGCTCCGATATGCAAATTTTCAACAATTCTAGGTTTGATGGATATGTCGAGGGGAATAGTGGGTGAGATATTGCTTAAGTTCCCTTCGGAAAACACATCGTGTGTGGACTCGGGAACGGTTGAAATGATGACAACAGCCTATGGGGTCGAGATCCATTGGTATTTCTCGATGGTATGTTGCTCCAGAAAGAGGATGGAATGGTGATGTCCATCGTCCCAAGGGGTGTCTTCCATGACTGACATGATCATCTCATCTGTGGGAAAAATGACATGGAAAGGATCTGGAGATAACTCACCAAGAGAGGGGGTAGAAGGGGTTGTCAATTGAATGGCCTGATAAGCAGATTCGACCGAACTTAACGACATTTCATCGTCATAACGAAGATGATCTCCAGGGTCAGGTACCATCCATGGGTCGTGAGATGTAGGAGTTCCATGAAATGAGGTGATCATGTTGATTGAAGCAACGGACGAGCATGGAACATCGGGCGGTGGAATGGGGAAAGTACCCATCAATGGAGAGTCTTTAAGAAGGCCTACACCGATGTTCTCGTAACCCAGTGTGGTTTTAGCGTTGAATGGTATGTTGCCAGTACACGCATTTGAGTTAAAGAAGGCTAATTGGTCGATGGTGACTACCTTCCCTTGATGTGGGAAACGTACAACATGAAAAAGAGTTGACACAATTGCACGCATGGAATCGATCTAGCTACGACCAAGCAGAAGATTGTAATCGAGAGGAGCGTCAAAGACTTCCACTTAAACTTGGACCGTTTTTCCTTCTAGCGTGATTGGCAATGAAGGAAGGACACCGTAGGGCTTAAAATCAGAGCCATTGAAGGCTTTGAGAGTGTTCTGGGATTCAGTCAAAGAGGGAGAGTCAATATCTTTCCAGCAGGTAAGAGACATGACACATGTCAAGGCACCCTTGTCGATAATGGTTCGACAAATGTTTTTGTCAGAGACAATCACTTGGATTTGGAACGCGAGTTCAGGAGGTAACCTTGGGATGTGATCTTCCAAGTCAAAAATTATTAAATTCATGTCTGTCAGGTCGATTCCACCGATAGCTTTCAACAGTGCCTTTCGTTGTGTGAGACAACTTTGAAGGACTTCGAGGGATGACATTGCAGAAGGTGCTTGGGCCAGATCTTCAACAATGCTATAGTTCTGGGAAGCACGAGCATGAGTATTGAAAGCTGATTTCTGAATGACGCCCTTTGGAGGGGGTCGGAGAATTGTGTCAAGGCTCGATCGTTCAAGATGAAGAGGACCATTGGTAGGTGGAGTCGTGAGAGAGGGTTGTACCAATGAAGGAGGTGGGTCATCAACCTTCTCTTTAGAGGGAGAATAATCTTTGGCTCGAGTGGTGAGTGCAATGTTGTTCTTCTTTGAATCTCCAGCACACATAAATACATAGGACGTAGTAGAAGGGGAGGGTTGGTCATGAATGACCAATTGGGCCTGTTGTTGAGAGGGGAAGGGTTGGGACAAAATTGTCGGAGCAGGTGGTTTCGGGGCTCCTTGAAGGAACTTAGTGACCTCGATGCGTCATGGACAATCCTTCATGTAGTGATCATCACCACAGATAAGACAAGGGTATCAAGGTTTGCGCTTATCCCTATCGTCAATAGGCGAAGTTTTGGTTTTCTCTGCTTGTAAAGTATTTTTGTCCTCCTTATTCTTACCCTTTCCTTTTTTGGATTTGTTTTTACCGGCTGGGGTAGATTGAACTGCATTTACCTCGAAAGTCTTGCCAGTGGGAGGGGTAGGAGATGGAGCATTTTGAACATTAGAAGAAGTAGGTTTGGGGGTGGTGCTTGAGGCAGAATGTGGTTGGGCATGGAAAGTGCCAATCACACCGTCGGCTGCATGAGAGGCAGCTGGAGTAGTTGAAGTGGCAGAAGTGGAAGGACGAGGTGTGTCAAGGAGTAAGTCATAAAGAGTACCCGTTTGTGAGTAAACGAGGTCAAGATATTGAGCACGACTTATGGCCTGTTCTTCTGTGACAACTCCACCCATGGTGATGTCATGTTTGATGTCATTCAAAATGATTTTGTGAACCACTCTACCAGCAACTGATCGAGAAGTTCGAGTTTGATGAGACGTCGTCTCCTTCGCCATTCATGAATGTGATCGGATATATGAGTCGCTTTGGTTTGTTTGAAAGAACTCAAAATCTCGGTCCCTGTTTCATAACGGATCGGTAACTGGTAGTGAGTGAGGAAGGCCATAGCTAGGGTGTTGAAGTTAGTGGAGAAACCTCGTGGTAATTCTATATACCACTTCCCAGCAGAACCCGTGAGGGTCCTTTGAAAAAGACATAAACGAATAGAGTCATCCATCAAGAAGTTGGATGAGCACCAGAGGTGAAAATTCATGACGTGATTGTTTGGGTCCTCTCCCGCTTTGACAATGAATTTAGGGATGTATGATGGTAGCTTGGTTGGTATACTGGGCCATTGGGGAGAGTGACGAATTGGATCATTTAAAATCCTAGATAGATCCGGGAGATACAAAGTGGCCAAGAAGGGTAACTATCTATTCACATGCGGGTACTGGTGGCTTCGGGGAGGGAGTCCCATCGGCAAACTAGTGGGACCATAAGCAGTCTTCATATAATGCGAAGAACCAGGCAGATTCGGTGGTTGTTGTAGAGGAAATTATCTCATGGGATTATATCCTTGAACAGGGACGTGAGTTTGAGAATTCGAGCCCCAAATAGGATTGGACGTACCTGGATATGGTTGGCCTATACTAGGGGGTATAATGGATGAAGCTGGAAGCTTTTTCCCCCTAGTCGATTGAGGGTTATGTTGTATCAGATTGTTCCAATACTGGTCCAAGGATGGAGGTATGTTTTGTCTGTAAGGTGGGGTTGGTGGAGGTTGTCCTCCAATCGGGGGTTGTGTTCCAATTGGGGGTAGTGTTCCAATTGGGGGTTGTGTCCCAATTGGGATTTGCGTTCCAATAGGAATTTTCCCTACAAGGGGGGTTGAGTCAAACCTCTCTAGTGAAATTGTCCACCAATAGGAATCTAGTAATTTGGTGTGAATGGCGGAATAGTGCCACTAGGATTAGTGTTGCCGGTGGAGGATGAGAAAGGTCCTACAAAAGGGGGTTGAGGAAGTGTCGGAATGAAACCGGGAGGAGAGTGCCCAGAAGAAGAGGGACCACCCAGAGTTCCGGATGGGGTTTGTGTAGGAGTGGGAATAGAGGCATTCAACGCATGGTATCTGGGTGGAAGTGTCAGGGTGAAACTGGGCAAGAGCGGTGTGCAGATGGGGGCTTGACTAGCCACCATAATCCCAGTGTGAATACTCATAGTATCTGTGTAATGGACCATTTCTATAGGGACAGTTAAGATGTGGTCAGATCGCGGAGCGTCTGTACTAGGAAAATAATAAGCAGTAGTAAAAGGTACTGTGTCTAGGTAAGAGGTTTCGGGGAACACAGGTGAGACGGTGATTTTAACACCTAATACTGCACCAAAAGGGTCCCATCTAAAAACACTAGTAGACAAAAAATGATCTTGGCCCTCAGGTCCTGGAAAGGGTCCAGTCAGTGATCCAGAAGACAACACAACTAAGTCTCCAGAAGAATTCACTTGCATAATACATCTCTCAGAATCGGGGTGAAGTCGAAAGTCCTCTTGAGTATTGGTTATTCGGAAACGTTCTAGAGAGTCATTTCTTTCCACTTGTGGAGTGGTAACGTCTTGGAATTCACTCTATTGAGGAGAGCCCTCAGGTGAGCTTGTAGGCAGGGGTTGAGAACCTTCCAGATGTTCTGGAGATAAACCTAGCATTCTACATGAACGACATGGAGGATCTATTGTGAACGAATTACAAACTTAAGAAGAAAGTCCTATGGTCGACTTGGGTAAACAAACAACATGTGCTAGTAAATAAAATCTAGGAAACAATACCAAGAAAAAAAGACCTTCTAATTTCAAAGTCACTAGTTGGTGATGAAATCCATTGTTGCAACAATGAGACAAGAAGGGGCTGGGCTAGGGTGGAAAAGTTACACTGACGACCTACTTAATGGACTTACATCCTGGTACAATCTCCCACACATAATCGTGGGTAAACCCTCCAAGGAGCCCGAGTGAGTTTGGCCAACGTCAATTCCAGGTACCGTGAAGACTTGCCCCTTCACAGTCACCTTGTGTAAGACCCTAAAAATATAGGCCACTAAGGTTACCACCGACAACAATAAAGCCTGGGGGGATAGTCGACAGTCCGATCCACACGCAAGGGCAGGGTATCTAGCCCAAAATCAATTCGAGAGGCTTCCACTCATCATTGTGGGTATACCTCCAAGTGACCCCCATAATACATGCAATCTCTACACTGATATCGACAAAGCAGGGTGAGTAACTCTGTCAATATCAATGCAACCTCGGGTTTGACCCTTGTGTGAGAAGGGCTTCCCAGGACAAAATGTTGTAAATGGAATTTGACACTCCTTAACACAAGATGCTATTGTGTGTTTTGTGCTTTGGAGAGTGTATCTCTCTTCCTATTTCAAAGTTCTAGCCTAGCTAAATGTTGGTGTAATAGAGCCCTAGAAAAGAGTTACTAGTTAAATTTTGAAATTGCGCAATGTTATTAAGGGCTGTTGTTACTCAAAGGAAACAAAGATGAAACTGATGTTGTGTGAGACTCTGACCCAACAGTGCATAGATAGGAATGAAATATATCAATTTTCGTTCGATGAATCCTATGTACGGGAGGGAAAGAGAAGTGTTCTGAAACAAACTTGAACTACGATACACAATTTTCTTTACAATGCAATCTCAACGAATCACGCAATAATGACAATTCTCTTATTTGTTCTTTTTCAATAATTTCAACAATTGATTTTCAATATTTTCAAAAACGAAAATGATTTTAAAAGAAATATGTTTTTTACTTTTCAAAAAGGATCTACACCATGATGGTGAAAGTGAGGAAAACCAATAGCTAATGAACAAGCAATAAACAAAAACCCAAACCAATGTTTCAATATAAACAAAAATGACAAGCAGACAAAACTAGTCTTTTCAATTGCATGAGAACATTAATCTTCCAAATAATGAGCAAATGAGAAAGACAAAGAATCCCAACTTTCAAACCGATCATCGGTTCTTAACTAAACAAGTACTCATATTCTAGGATCAGAGAGTGTACCCTTGCTAGGAAAGTCAAGAGATGAGAGTTGAGAAAAAGAAAAAATGGATAGGAAGAGCCTTTGATTTCTGAAGACTGATCGTGCACAAGATATGAAGACAAGAAAACATCAACCAATGGTCCAAGAAGTTCTTTTTAGACACCTATACTGATCTAGGTAGCTGAACATGCAAAAATCTTAAATCCAAAAATTTTAAAAGAGGGTTCGCAGGCTATCAATGTTGCACAGTGCGAGAATAGGTCATTCTCGCAGGATAGCTTTGAGCAGAGTGCGGGAAAATCGCACTGGAATTAAAAGTAGAGTGCGAACTCAGGGTTTTCTCGCAGACCACTGTGGGGTTCAGTGCAAGAATTCCTGAAACTAGGCAAATTTTTGGAAAAAGACAAAAAATTTGAAGGGACTTATGGACTTAGAGGGTCTATCAGGGTGTCCTGAAGACTCAGAGATTGAAAGAAATGGAGAAAGGTAAGGAAAGAGAAAATGGCCAAGGAAAAACACCAAAAACCACGAAAAAATGGCTTGCCTCCCTAGCGTAGTCGCCAATTTTGTTATTGGACTAATCGGTAGGTGCAAACACTAACAGATCTCCCTATATCCACCTGGATCTAGAACAAAATAGGATAGGACATGACTCTTTCCCTAAGTTATGACCATTGAATTATCTAGTAAGGAGGAACAAGTGACACACCTTTGTATCACTTCCTAAGGTATGTGTTGCTCCCACTTCACTTCGGTGCTCTCGTGAGGTCAAGACCAAGACAACACAAACCAACCAAAGTGAAGATAGCAAAATATATTCAATTGTCAACTTATGTGTATGATCAAGGAATTATACAATAAAGTAAGAATGACTTGATGGGAAAAGGACATGCCCTTGTATCATATTAATCAAAAGTAGAAGATACAACCTGATTGCCTTGATGTCGCAAGCTTCCTTTCAGTGACTCTTGGTTCCAACACACACACTTGCTCGATCCTTGCATGAAGAAGATCTAAATCCTCTTGATAGACTTGCTAGAGTCTCCAAGCTCCTATTCAAGCTGGGTTCTTCACACAATTCCTTCACCAATTCTCCAATTAATCTTACTTAACCTTTTCCATGAGAATCCTATCAATATATAGGAGAGGATGAGATGGTTACATAGATGAGAATGATCCCACCAAATCAGGGAAACCAGTAAAATGATAAATATCAACCCATTCTCTAGAATATTCCCTTCTAGAACCCTTGAGACTTCTTCCTTTCTCCAAGCTTGAGAACAAGTTCGCACCCTAGATATAGAGTGCAGTGCGAGAAGTTCGCACCCTAGCTGAAGGTAGCCTGCGAGAATGGGTCATTCTCGCACCCTAGGCTATAAGCAGCCTGTGAAATCTCTTCAAAAATATGTTTTCTGGAAGGAGATGAATGTCACTTTTCTCAGGAGAAAGTTCTTGTTGGGAGCTTGAGTACACCATCATCAATACACCATCAAGATGACCAAAATCATGGGTAACACTAAGGCCAATGTCTTGTCAGTTGACACGATCTGTAAAAAATCTTCTTTGGAAATGGGAATGTGGTAAAGTTTAAGTCGGTGTCCATTCACTATGAAAGGGACTTGTCCATCGTTAATTGTTTTAATCTTAACAGCCCCATTATCATACATGGTAACTACCTCATAAGGACCCAACCACCGAGTGGTAAGTTTTCCTTTAAAATTTTTTAATCGGGAATCAAACAACAAATCCCAATCACTAGGTTGGAATTGTTTCTTCTTAATATATTTGTCATGCCACTTGCTCCTCTAGTTTTGAACTAACATTGTTTGTTGGATAGCATCTTGTCTAATCTCATCCAACTGGTTCAATTGTAGGGCTCGTTGTTTTTGTGCCTCATCTAGGTCTAATCCCAATTGTGCGGAAATACAGAAAGTCCTTAGTTGGAATTCAATTGGTAGAAGTACTAGTTTTCCATACACTAGTTCGTAGGGGGTATGCCCAGTGGTGTTTCTCCAGGTGGTACGATATGCCCACAAATCCTCTGGAAGTCTATCAGCCCAATCCCTATGGTGTAATTGAAATTTTTTGGTTAATATAGTTTCCAAAACTTTGTTTGTGGATTCTACTTGAACATTAGCTTGCGGGTGATATGGAGAAGAATTTCAATGCTTGATCCCATATTTCTCCGTTAATTCCTTCATCAATTTAGAATTGAATTGGGTGCCCTATTCTGTAATAATTTCATGAGGAACACCAAAGTGGGTAAAGATGTCTTCATAAATGAATTCAACAATAGATTGTTCGGTATCCATAAATAAGGATTTTTCCTCTACCCACTTGGTGACATAATCTGTACAAACCAAAATATAATTCTTCTTACGAGACATGGGTGAAATTGGTCCTACAAAATCAAGGGCCCATTTCTCGAAAGGTTCTATCATAACTTGGGAACGTAAGGGAATTTTATCATCTTATTCGGGTCTTCCTATCCTTTGACAACTATCGCAACTCCTCACATATTTGGAAACATACTTAATAATGCTAGGCCAATAGTAACTTGAATGTAACACCTTATACGATGTACGTTTGTCAGAAAAATGGCCACCACATGGTCCATCATGACAACTTCGTATAATTTCTAGTATCTCATCTTCTCAGACACATCTACGAATAATCAAGTCTAGTCTAGTATGAAAAAGGTCATGGCTAACCCAAGAGTAGTTATCACTTTGCATGATAATTATACGCTTTTCATGAGCTGACAAATGAGATGGTAACTTCCTAGTAGCCAAATAATTTTCCATGTCTACAAATGACAGGGTATTTACAGAGAGGGAAAAGAGATTCTCATCTAGAAAAATATCATCAATAAGAATATCATCACCCTCATGTCTTATGCATGAAAGAAAATCAACTACTAAATTCTCATTTCCAGGTCAGTTAAGATGGTGATATTGAAATCTTTCAATAACATGAGCCACCTAGTCACTCGACCATTGATAATGGGTTTATTCATGAGAAATCTAATGGAAGAGTGATCTGTATGTACAAATACGTTATAATGGAAAAATTTATTGATGGCATCGATAACTGCCAAGAATTCCTTTTCGGTAATTGCATAGTTTAACTCAGAAGGGGACAAGTTCTTACTCACAAAATAAATGGCACAGGACTGATGGTCTTCTTTATGCCATAATACTCCTCCTATTGCAGTATCAAAGGCATCAATAGATATGTGAAATAGAAGGGCCCAATTGGGTCCCCTAAGAACTGGTGCCATAGCTAATTTAGCTTTTAGAGTTTCAAAGGTGCTTTGACACTAGTCAATCCAAAGAAAATCAACGTCTTTTATCAGTAATCCAAACATGGGTGCAACAATCTTTCTGAAATTCTTAATAAATCGTCAGTAGTATCCGGGATGTCCAAGAAATCTTCTTACCTCTTTTTGAGTCTTGGGGGGTGGAATTTTGCCGATTACCTCAATCTTAGCAGCATCCACTTTAATCCCTTCAGAAGAAAGGTGATGTCCTACGACTACTCCTTCAGTAAACACCATTTTACATTTCTCATGACTTAAGGATAGGTTCATTTCTTGAAATCTGACAAGGACTTTCTTTAGATTATCTAGGGATTCCTGGTAAGTATTTCCATATACTATAAAGTCTTCCATGCATACTTCCACTCAATCATGAATAAGGTCAACAAAATCCTTAGTACTGCTCGTTGAAATGTGGTAGGATCATTACACAAACCAAATTGTAAGACCCTATAGGCATAGGTGCCCCAAGGACAAGTGAAAGTAGTCTTGTCCTGATCCTCGGGTGCTATGAGAATTTGGTTGTACCCACTATATCCATCCTGGAAGGAGAAGTATTTCTTCCTTGACAAGGTATCCAAGACTTGGTCAATGAAGGGAAGGGGAAAATAATCCTTTAGAGTGGCCTTATTAAGTTTCCATAAATCAACACAATTCTCCATTTCCCGGTTACTTTCTTTGGAACCACTACAAGCAGGGATACCCATTCAATAGATTATGTATCTCTTATTTTACTATATACTTGAGTGTCGAGTTCATCCTCCTCTGGGGTTGCCTAACAAGTGTTACTTCTACCTAGGTATATATGTGATGAATGCACGTGTTAGGGTGTATACCCTTCATATCAATGTATTCCCAGGTGAATACCCCTGATTGTTCTTTAAGGACATTTACTAACTAGTTTTGTTGGTCTGCATCTTGTCCAGAATTTATATGTAGGAATTTCCGTGGACTAACCTCATAGGGAACGGTATAGGATGTGGCATACTCATCTATCTCAAAAATAAAATATTTCTAAGACAAATTTGATGGTCCAATTGTTCCTGAAATTATTCCCCAAGCATGTACTCAAATTGGGGAAAAGATTGTGGAAAATCAACACACGTGATAGCAAAAATAAACTAGTTTAGCACATTTTCCGTTGTTTTCTCCTGAAGTGCCCAGGAATGATCACTTATCAACATTGGTTCTTCCCAGTTCTCATTCTCATATGGACATTCAAGCCACCATATATTCTCCATGATAGGTTGAGATGGTGGGTATATGGTAAGATTTTGTATAGAAAGTCCATTTGAGATGGTCATTTCACCTTCTCTATAGCCAATAAATGCATTTTTTGTGGCCAACCAAGGTCTTCCAAAGATAAAAAGATTCCCTTTAGAAATATCCTTTGAATGAATGACAAGAAATTCTATTGGGTAATCCCATGAGGCTAATGTAACTATTATATCATCCAAGATTTCTTCAAGTATAACTTTTGTCTTATATACTAATTCCAAAATAGTTGGGGTAGGTCTAAGAAGAGGTTTTAATTGTAATTCCTCCAAGGTAGTAACCGTCATAACATTAATGGTTGCCCCTAGGTCTATGAGAGTGTTTCCAATGGGAACCTTATTAATGTTTATTGTTACTACAGGGTTCCATGGGTTTGCAACCCTAGACTGCTCTAATATGTATTCAGAGAATTCTTCTATCAAATGTGTTGTTGGAGGATCCTTCTGCTTCCTACATGGTTTCTTGATACACAATTCTTTGACCACCTTACTATAAATTGGAATGTCCTTTATGGCTTGTAACAAGGGAATTCTAACATAGATATTCTTCAATTCATTTAAAATGTCAAATTCCGGTCGAGTCATAGGTTTCTCAATCGCTAATATTTCTGGATAAGGAGGGGATTTTTTAATTTGTGAAGATTCATTTTGGGGAAGCTTTGGTTCCTGGTGTTTGGGAATGATAACATATTCCCACTTAGTGTCATATGTGGGTTGTTCGGGAGTTTCTTCTTCTTCTTCTTCCCGGATGAATACTGAAGGCCTCTGTCTATCCAGAACTTTTCTTGACCTTAGTTGAATCTCATGTAATGAAATAAGAGAAATAACATATGTCGGGAAGGTTTTCATATAAACATTGTGAAGAGGTTGAGTTGGTTTGTTATTCAGGTTGGGCACTGGTTGTGTCGATAATAATGTCGATCTTGGGGAGCTTGTATTATGTTATTGTTTGGTTTGTTGTGGAATAGGATGTAAAGGTGGGGGAACAAAACCTGGAAAAAATTGTTGGATGTTCAGTGGAAATGGGGGGTAAGGATGAGTGGGCATAGGGATGAGTGGAGATTGAGTGTTTCCTTGGGTATTCCATCCTCTCCATCCTTATAGCCAAGGATGGTGATATTGTGTAGACCAATTTTTCCAATTCGGTAAGTTCCACTGTTGTGGTTGTTGATAATAGGGTGGAACTTGAGGTGGTAGATCCTGGTATGTAGGCTGACTCCTAGGCTGCTATGGCCTCCTAGGTGCACAAGAGGATTCCCTGGGATCCCCACTTTTGTAAATGGATAATAAACCGAGTAGTGATGGGCATTTTTTAGTAGGGTGGTCTTCAGTGCAGAAGAAACAAACTGGAGTATTGTCTAATGGGCATTCCCTTGAGGAATTCTTCCTCCTACATCTTGGACAAAATATGCACATTGTTGCATTCTCCTCCTCCTGTTTATTTTTAATATTTAGGGTGTCCAACTGAGAACCTATTGTACTTAAGATATCAGTTTTGAAGTTATTCAATAGGTTTCTTATCTCTACCCTTGTGATACCACCTGAACTAACTATTTTTAGGTTTCTAATATAAGGATCCCAAACAGTCTTCCTAGTTTTGGCTCTACTCCTCGAGTAATTTCTACACATTTCACAAATTTTAATAGATGGTTTACGAGAGATGTCACCTTATTCCATCAAGTTAAGTATCTCTACGTATTCTTCCAAAATTCCTTTAAGGAAAAGTGTCATGACTGCATCATCTAGGAGGTAATGGTATTTTGATTTATGTGTGGTATAAGCAAACTATTCCATGTAATCCTCGAGACTCTTGTCATCTAACTGTTGGATTTTAAAAATATCATTACGAGAATCCTTGGATTTGTAGTATTCTTGGTATTTTTTAATAAGTATAGCTTTCATGTCTTCCCAAGACCTAATACTAGACTCTCCCAACCCCATGAACCATCTTAGTGCAGAATCCTTTAGGGTGGCAGAAAAAAGTTTTAATTTCTAGGCATCTTTCAAGTAGTTGTTGCTCCTACACAAGATGTCAAACTTAAATAGGAAGGTATCTGGGTCTTCACTTCTTTTACCGTAAAAGGTGGGTAGTGTAGAGAGTGGAATGTTCTTCATGTTGAGATTTTGTGTGGTATCCAAAATTGGAAACCCAAAGGTGGTTTCTGTTTGGTTTCCAACTTCTTTTCCTTCATCGTGTCTTACATGGTTCTGATCCTCCTGATCATACAAATTGGTTTGGTTTCCAAAGAGAGAGTACATAAATGGTTTTATCCTTGAAGATAACAAAGTATCCCAAGGTTCTTTTTCAAGAAGGGTGTCCCTTTGATGGGAAGATTTATCTACTGTTTGGATGTCCAGGACCTTACTCGAGCCGGTGGAAACTATTGGTGCCAAAGTTTTTGTTTCAACTTGGGAAACATTCATATTGGTTGAACGGCCAAAGAGAGAATTCACCTGTTCAATTTCAATGATATATACAAAGTTAGAGTCCCTTGATGGTGGTGAAAAAGAAAAGGTTATGTTGGCTAGTTCTGATGAAGGCCCAAGTGGTCTTGCCTCCTGTCCCACTATTGTTGATGTTTCAATTTTCTGCTCTATAGTCCTCCCAGTTTTGGTCTCTCCAGAGACTACTTTAGCTTTTTGGGTTGAGCTAACCCCTATTTTTCGGTATTGATCTGCAGAGTTTATGGGTGGTGTGTTCCTTCCTCCAAAAAGGTTAGAAGGAACCTTGATCAGAAGTTTTGGTTTGGTTTTAATGTATCTTCCCTTTAGGTCCCTAGGTTTTTTCATGAAAGCAATAAAAAATAAAAACTACCATTGGGTTTGGGGGAACCTACTATAACATATGTGTAGGTTATTACCTCTCATATTAAATTTCCCCCACCACCAAACTAATGCTAAGGTTCAGACATAATATGCTTCCTAATTATTTCCTACCTTAAGATAACTCCTCGACAACGACTCCAAAAACGGTGGGTATTCTATATATACTAATTCCCTCAATTAAATTTTCAACCCAGGGTAAGTAAACTTAGATTTGTGGAACTGTATGATCCAAGTCAGAAAAGATAATGGAAGGATTGTCTAGCTAAGGAGATGGTCTACCCTAGGGATCAACACTCTATCCAATTTACAATTCTACTTTCCAAAGAGATGACTTTTCAAATCTAGTTAAACAACAAATTCTAAGTAAAGAAACCTCTAGTTAGTGAGCTTTAAGCAATTCTAGAATTATGAACTATTTGACCTAAGTAAATTTAAACAATTAGCTATGGACTATCTCTAAATAAGCAAATACAAGTGATCTATTCCAAAGCTAGTTAATCTATTCAATCTCTTTTTAAATAAGCAACACCAAGTAATCTATTTCTGATTTATTTGATCTATCTATCTTTGAGCAAGTAAGTAAGCAATTAAAAAATTACTCTATCAAAACTATTTTGACAAGTGAACTCTATTCTTAAAAAGGACTCATAACTATTTCTATTCTGCAAAGAATGAACATTAATCTACTTAACCAAAAGCAATGCAAAGTATTCAAATTCTATTTTGTCAAAACTATTTCTATCTTGCAGTAAAAAGAAGGAAAGTATTCAAATGTGATGATTGTGTCTTCGGTGTCAAATAACATCATGATGACATCTGACTATTAGTGATAGTTCAAGTGAAATCAATTCAATGCTGACTTCTATAGAGAAATGGAAATTATGGATAAGGCAATCTATAGAAAGTTTTTCCATCATAGAAGTAACACTAAGTATTCTTGGAATCCATGTGTGTAAATTCTAACCTTGTACAATGTCTACTATAAATAGATATTCAGAAAAGAACAGAAAATATACAATGGAAAATACAAACATTACATAGATATTTTTCCCCTGGAAACCCAAACCGCGAAAACCAACATATATTATATTCATTCATATTGTTACATTGTTTACAATACAATATACATATAGGAGCCAGTGGCATCCAAAACCCTAACCCAATGACCTGGATTAGTTCAAAACCCTAATTCCTTAACCGGAAATAGAAAACCATCGGAAAAAACCATGTGCCAAAAAAACCACCTAAATACATGACACATTTCTCGAGGTAGGTGTCATGTTTCCTGAGGCAGAATTTTTTTTTTTGGGGGCGCTGTCCCCGGACCCTCGCACGGGGGGTTCCGTCCCCTTGCACCCCCCTCTAACCCCCCTATGCACCCAGCGCATACGCTCAGACATTACTACTCGTGCAAAGAATATAACACATACCCAACATTCTCCCACTTGTTGTTTTCTTTGCATACATGAGGTTACAGGGTTACATAGTCAAAAATCCAGGGCAACAATGCCCATGGATCCTATACACCAAGAGAACTTCTCAGTGCTCACATATTTTGTTAATGAGTCTGCAACATTCTTGAAAGTGTCCACCTTCATCAGTGATACTTTCTTTTCTTCAATCATGTCTCTCACAAAGTGATATTGAACATCAATGTGCTTTGTCTTTGAATGATAAGCACGGTTCTTTGCTAGAAAAATTACACTCTGAATGTCACACTCTATCCTTACATCTTTTTGTACCAACCCAATACCTGAACACAATATTTGTAACCACACTGCTTCCTTACTTGCATGAGTGGCTACCATGTATTCAGATTATGTAGTTGAAAGTACCACTACAGCCTGTCTTTTGCTCATCCAACTTATTGCTCCTCCAAACAGGTTAAACACATACCCGCTTGTAGATCTCCTACAATCCAAATCTCTAGCCCAGTCTACATCCACAAAGACATGTATATCGACCACTCTGCCCAATCCCAGTCTTCCTTCATAGCACAATCCATAGCTAGCAGTGCCACGCAAATACCTGAAAACCCTTTGACATATGTCCAATGCTACTTACCTGGTTTTGACATATACCTGCTCAAAAATCCCATTGCATGTGAAATGTCCAGTCTAGTACAGACCATTGCATATATCAAACTACCAACTGCACTCGCATATGGAACATGAGACATGTCCTCCTCTTCTTCATATGTCTTGGGACACTGATCCACAGATAACTTTACACTAACAGGAATATGAACCTTGACCGGTTTACATTCCTGCATATTAAACCTCTGCAATATTGTCTCAACATATTTTCTATGATTTAACTAGAGTTTCCTCTTTTTTTTTATCTCTTTTAATTTCCATGCCCAAAATGAAATTTGAAGCACCAAGATCCTTCATGTCAAATTTAGAGGACAACTGAGTTTTCACATCCTAGATAATCTCCTTGTTGTTTCCTATCAGCAACATGTCATCCAGATACAAGACCAAATAAATCAAATGATCACCAATTAATTTAGAATACACACAATGATCCTCTTTGCTTCTTGTGAAGCCAAGTCCCAGCATATAAGTATCAAATTTTTGATACCACATCCTTGGTGATTTTTTTAAACCATACAGGGAATTTTTCAGCTTGCATACCAGCTCCTTCTTTCCTTTCATAGCATAACCTTATGGTTGCTTCATAAAGATTTCTTCTTCCAGATCCCCATGTAGGAATGTTGTCTTCACATCCATCTGTTCTACTTCAAAATCAAATGAAGCAGTAACAGATAACATAAATCTTATAGATGTTAACTTGGCAACAAGAGAAAAAATCTCACCAAAACCAATTCCCTCAACCTAGGAATAACCCTTTGCTACTAACCAATCTTTGTATTTCTCCACTTTTCCTTCTGCATTCAGCTTCTTTTTAAATACCCATTTCTTTTTAATGGGATTTCTTCCAGTTGGCAACTCCACTAGATCCCAAGCTTCATTCTTATCCAAAGATGCCATTTCTTCTTCCATGGCCCTTTTCCATAGATTTCCATCCTCTGAATCCACTGCCTCCCTGATAGTTCTAGGATCATCATCAATAATAGACAAAGAAAAATTTGAACGAAAATCAGATGGACTATACCTTTCTGGTAGCCTTCTTTCTCGATCTGATCTCCTCAATACTGGAGTATGAGGATCTTCTTCTTCTAATTCATGTTCTTCTATAGAGTTAGCTTCATCATCCTTTAAATCAAACTCTATCTTCTCTGGTTCTTACTTACTTGGTAGGACTTCCTGTTTAGCAACATCCTTCATTTCTCTAAATACCACATCTCAACTATATACTACCTTCTTAGTTTCTGGGTTGCAAAGCTTATAACCTTTGAGACCATCTTTATATCCAATAAAGATACATTTTTCAGACTTCTTATCTAGCTTACTCCTATTTTCCTTTGGAAAATGAACATATGCATCACAGCCAAATACCTTAAGATGTGTGAGAGAAGGTTCCTTACCAGTCCATACCTCTTGTGGAGTCTTGTCACCTAATGTTGATGAGGGTGACCTGTTGACCAGATAACATGCAGTACCCACTACCTCTGCCCAAAATTCTTGCCCTAAACCGACACCACTGAGCATGCACCTTAGTTATTCCATCAACGTCTTGTTCATCCTTTCTGCAACTCCATTCTGCTGAGGTGTATATGGAGTATTTTTCTTCCTTTCTCTACCACACTTCTTACAGAATTCTTCAAATTCATTCCCGCAGAACTCTCTACCATTATCTGTTCTCAGCACCTTAATTATTTTCTCTGTTTGATTCTCAACAAGAGCCTTAAACTCTTTAAACATGTCAAAGACTTCATATTTCTTCTTGAGGAAACATATCCAATTTTTCCTCGAGAATTCATCTATAAATGAGACATAATACACAGATTTTCCCAATGATGGAACCGATACAGGTCCAAAAACATCATTATGAACTAGTTGTAAAATTCCTTCTGCCCTTGTTCCACCAGAGGGGAATCCTACCCAATTCTGCTTCCCATATAGACAATTCTCATAGAAATCAAAATCCAGAGAGAAGTTAGACATACCTTCAACCATACCTTTACCGTGTAGTAGTCGAAGACCCTTCTCTCCGATATGCCCCAGTCTTTGATGCCGCAACATAACCTTTTCTCCAGAGACTGTAGGAGTTATTTATTATTCAACTCCAATATCAAGAACAATGGAGCTATTACACCCATCACTAATAGTGCTTCCTAGTAGCTTATACAAAGTTCCAAACCGAACTCCCTTCATCAACACCATTGCTCCTCGAACCATTCTCCAAGTTCCCTTTTCAAAAATTGTTTTTACCCTTGCATCTTCCATTTTGCTTACATAAATCAAATTTTTGGCCATGCCTGGGATGTGTAGAACACCTAGAAGTGTTCTAATCCTTCCATATATGAGTCTCAACTTGACCCTTCCTCTTCCTATGATTCTGGTTGTTGAATCATTACCTAAGAAAACATTACCTCCATCATACTTTTCATATTCGCAGAACCACTCCCTGTGGGAAGTCATATGAAAGGATGCACCAAAGTCAATCAACCATGCCTCATGATCTACATGTGTGCTTGAAGAGGCCAAGTACATATCCCCTCCTTCTTCCTTGGAGGCATTTTCTTCTATAGAAGAAGATTCTTCAGATCCCTTCTTTTTCTCAACTTTGGATCTACATTGCTTCTTGTAGTGCCCTTCTTTTCCACACCTCCAACATACCCTTACAAACTTTCCAGGAGATTTAGATCTACCCTTAGACTTAGATATCCCACATGAGAAATTAGATCTATTTCTTTCTTGGGAACATCCTCTTGCAAATAATGCATCTGTGCTATGTCCTTGCATATTCTTTTGTCTCATCTCCTTCGACAACAAGGATGAGACCACTTCTTCAAACTTCAAAGAAGTTGTATTACTACCTATGACCACAACCGGACTATCCCACGAGTCTGGTAAAGAACACAACAAATTGATACATTTATCATCATCTGAAATTTTAATCTCAATAGATACTAACTGACTTACCACAGTATTGAAGGTGTTAATTTCTCTACCACTGAGTCTCCATCTCTCATCCTCAAGTTATACAACTTCTTTTTCAGGAATAGTTTATTTACCAGGGACTTAGACTGATACAACTTCCCCAACTTTTCCCATAAATACTTGGTTGTATCTTCCTCTAACACATTCAGTAATACTGAATTGGAGAGACATAATCAGATTGTGCTCTTTGCCTTCCGATCCATCTTTTTCCGGTCATATGTAGAAGTTCTTGTAGGTGCAGTACTTGGATCTACTACAATCCATTGATCTCTGTCCACCAAAAGATCTTCCATCTTGAGCTTCCACAACTCAAATATTTTCCCATTAAACTTCTTGATCTCCATCTTCGAATTGCTTTCCATTTCTTTTCACCTGAAAAACAATACCACAGATCTCCCACTGTAACAAGGCTTATCACAGTCCCAAGCCAAACCCTTGACCACAAAGGCGTCCCCCTAAATCCAATAAAGCTCTGAAACCAAATGTAAATTCTACAGTAAATAGATATTCAGAAAAGAACAGAAAAGATACAATGGAAAATACAAACATTACACAGAGATTCTTCCACTGGAAACCCAAACCGGAAAAACCAACGTATATTATATTCATTCATATTGTTACATTGTTTACAATACAATATACATATAGGATCCAACGGAATCCAAAACCCTAACCCAATTACCTGGATTAGTCCAAAACCCTAATTCCTTAACCGAAAATAGAAAACCATCGGCAAAAACCATGTGCCGAAAAAACCATCTAAATACATGACACATTTCCTGAGGTAGGTGTCACGTTTCCCGAGGCATAATTTTTTTTTCTCGGGGGCGTTTCTCCCGGATCCCCGCACAAAGAATATAACACATACCCAACAATGTGATCTCTAAACATTGTGCATCAATCATCAACTGCTAAAAAGTACTGCATTCAAAATCACTAACTCAAGAAAAGCTATAAACTCATAATTTAACTCTTAATTAAAAATCTTAATTCAAATTCACTTTGTGCAAACCTCTAATTCTTGATTAATGCCAACTAGAAATTACAACTCAAATTCATAATTGAGATTTCATAATCTAAAATTAAATAAACTATCATCAAGAATCATATCCAAAATCAACCAAAATGCTATTAAAAATCATAATCCAAAATCTATTTCTGTAATATACCAGATATAAAAAGTATGCAGAACATAAATAAAATGATAGAAATGGTAGAATAACAACAATATAACCAAAGAAATCACCACAATAACACTGAAATGATATATGAATAACAACAAAAATAGCACTTTGATTCTGAGAGCAATGTTCACGAGCCTCTTTGAGGGGGAAACCTCTAGTCAAGCAGATCTCTATTACAATAATATCCAAGCTAGGGTTCTCATACCCTTGACTCCTATTTATACTAAGTATGTCTATCAAAAGAAGCATCTAGAGAAAGATCCTTCTAGAAGCGGAAGCTTCTATTAGGTCTTCTTACATTCGAATTATTCTATTTTATTGAAATGCCTTATTAATATTGACCTTTATTACATCCGAATATATTGTTCTACCTATGTGCAGGTTAGGACCCTAACATGTCCACCCCCTTAAAAACAACCTTGTCCTCAAGGCTTGAGATGTGGAAATTATTGCAGAATGGTAGTTGGTTCCCAAGTGGCATCTACTGGAGCTGTATCTTTTCACTTGACTAACACTTCCTTGATGGCTCTTTGATGCAGGAGATGCTCACGTTGGTCCAAAACTGCTTATGGTTGTATCCAAATGGATCCTTTCTCGACTAACTGGAGAAGGTTGGTTTGAATTTGGCACTTATTTCCAATCACCTTCTTTAAGCATGAAACATGGAAAACATGATGTAGCTTAGAATGATTGGGCAAAGATAACTGATAGGCCACCTGTCCCACACGCTTGAGAACTGTATATGGACCATAAAATTTGGGCGCTAGATTCTAAAAATGCTCTACCTTGAGGGAACTTTTCTTGTAAGGTTGCCGTCGAAGAAACACTTGATCCCCTTCTGCAAATTGATGTTCAGAGAGACCTTGATCTGCTTGTTTCTTCATGTGATTCTGTGCCATGACCAAATTCTCTTTAAGGGTACGAAGAATAGCCTCTCGAACTGTAAGTGTTTGGTCAACCGCCTAGACCTTCGAGACACCAGGTAAGTATGAGAGAACTGAAGGTGGATTTTGTCCATATACCACTTCAAAAGGAGTCATGCGTGTAGTTGTATGGTATGAAGTGTTGTACCACCATTCAGCTAGGGGTAACCATTGAGCCCACTGATTTTTCTTTTCTGAGGCAAAACACCTCAAATGTGTTTCCAAACACTTGTTGACAACTTCCGTTTGACTATCAGTCTGGGGATGATAAGCTATGCTGAGATGCAATTGGGTGCCTTGTAGTTTGAACAATTCTTGCCAAAAATTGTTGGTGAAAGTTGGGTCATGATCAGAAACAATAGAATGCAGCATGCCATGAAGCTTGAAGACCCGATCCATGAAAAGTTGAGCCACCATGGATGCTGTAAATGGGTGTTGAAGAGCACAGAAATGAGCATACTTGGAAAGGCAATCAATAATCACCATGATGACTGATTTATTTCCTGATATGGGTAAGACTGTAATAAAATCCATAGAGATATCCCTCCAAATAGCAGGTGGAATCCCAAAATTTGACTGTTTTTCCCTTTTTGTGTTGACACACATCACATTCAGAGACAAAATTATGAATGTCTTATTTCATTCCATCCCAAAAAAAAGAGCATTTGGCCCTGTCATAGGTTTTGGTAAACCCGAAGTGCCCAGTTGTGGGTGTAGCATGAAGCTCAGAAAGTACCGTGGATTTAAGTTTTGATTGTTTACTTAAATACAAATGGCCTTTGTATCGAAGCTCATCATGGAGCCAAGAGTACCCTGGGGAAGTTGGAGCATTGGAATGCAATTGTTGGATCAGCTGTGAACTTTTGGGATCTTGTAGCCATTCTTGGTGAATGGCTTGGAGCCAATCTGGTACAATGAAGGAAAGAGAAAAAAGGGATACTTCATCTTCATATTTTCGGGAAAGTGCATCCGCAACCACATTGTCTTTTCCTTTCTTGCAAATGATCTCATAATCATATCCAAAGAGCTTGGTCACCCACTTTTCTTGCTCTGGGGAGGAAATGCGTTGTTCCAAAAAATACTTGAGGCTTTGATGGTCTATCTTAATTTGGAAGCATTGCCCCAATAGATAAAGGCACCACAGATCAATGACTTGTAGAATAGCCAACATTTCCTTTTCATAGATTGATTTGCCCAAATTTATTTCAGAGAGTTGTTTGCTGGTGAAGGCCAAAGGTCAACCCTCTTGCATGAGGACAACACCAATTCCTTTCCTTGAAGCATCACATTCCAAGACAGAGGTCTTTGTAAAATCAGGAAGGGCTAGGACTGGAGTGGTGCACATGGCCATCTTCAATGTTTTAAAAGCTTGAGTAGCTAGTGGAGTCCAAGTGAAAGAGTTCTTTTTGAGGAGTGCAGTGAGAGGTGTTGCAATCTTTCCATAATTCTTAACAAACTTGTGATAATAACCTGTTAAGCCTAGAAATGCACGCAAGCCTTTGAGAGTCTTTGGGTGAGACAAGTCTTGCATAACTTCAATCTTTTTAAGATCCTCCCTGACACCATCCTTGCCAACCAAATGACCCAAGTAATCAACTTCTGAGGCACCAAAAGAACATTTAGACTGTTTCAGGAAAAGTTGGTGCTGAGAGAGTAGATGGAGAACTCGATCCACATGGGCAATATGGTTTGTCTAGGTTTTCATATAGATGAGAATATCATCAAAGAAAACTAAGACAAAATGATGGAGAAAATGATGGAAGACATGATTCATGAGGCTTTGGAAGGTGGAGGGGGCATTACAAAAGCCAAAGGGCATGATGAAAAACTCATAGTGGCCCTCATGAGTTCTAAAGGTAATCTTGGGAATGTTTTCCTCTTTCATACATATCTGGTGGTAGCCAAAATGAAGATCAAGTTTAGTAAAGAACTGGGTGCCACTCAATTCATCCAAGAGGTCATCAATGATAGGTGTTGGTGACGGAAGTCACTCCTGGATTGCTAGCAGGAGTAGAGCCCGATGCCCATCAGTTTATGTCACGGTTTGTTTATAGATGGGGTGACCGAATGGAAGCCAACTCAAAACGATATCATTCCAACTCCAAACTAGGCTAGGCATGCGTAGGTGGGTGAGGTCTTATATAAAGTTCAAACAGTGAGCTGTAGTAAAGGGTGCACAGGCGGAATAATTATGCGGGAAGAGTGCGAAGGTCTGTTACGAACTACAGGTTCCTAACAGACTGAAGAAGAAGGCATCCAAACGCAAGGTCGTCTTGCACTCAAATATAGAAAACCATAGAATACAACAATGCAACAATAAATCATTTATCATAACAAAACTGCAATAATTCGCGCGACTCAGTCAATCACGAACTCTCTATGAGACGAAAATTAGATGGAGCGAGAAAATCTGTTTGTCATAAAACAAGATATCTCAAATACAGATGCATATCCAACAAACTAGGATGTCTGTTAAACTTTACAGTAGGGAGCTCTGCTCTACCATCGATATTTACAAAATACAAAAATTGAGCCTATATACTTAGGAAAATTTTCCTAACAGAGGCATGCCCAGTGACTCACAGCTTGATGTCCCCTCAGTCAAACTCATACTGAAATCTTCCTCTAAACGCCATCTTAACTACGCATGGCCCCTGCAAAGAGGGTAGCTGAGCCATTAAGTGCTGGGCTGGCATGCGCATGCTTCCCTTTTGAGATGACGAATTTAGCATGGCGTCCTTGAGAAAATCAATGAACAGGACTTCCTCGAGCAGATGGTTCACCAGACCCTCCATTTCCTCACTTAATGAATGAGAGGAAGTCTCAACCACCCGCGCTTGCCGTCATTTACCCCAGGCAAGAAACAATAAGGAGATTGGATCCGATGGTGCCTGGAGGTCACGATGATCCCCTCTGCAACTGAAATTGGCACCTTGGCCTTATTTACATAGCTCTTTCCTTTCCCCAAGCAGCCATGGGCTGTGACCATGTGCTGATTTCTAGTGCGTTGTCGGCATTTGCGAATGGGAAGGAGTTGCTCCTAGAAATCGAAATCATGATGAGAGAAACGCCGAGATGACTCAATCTGGTGCCACACGTCCCTTTGAGATCTGACGATCTGGAACTTACCCGACGCCACGGTGGGCCCGGGTCTGAGACTTTCTCGGCACCTCATGCATCGGAGAATAACGGAGCTGCTCTTTGCGTGCTGAAGTTGCGATGGGTGAAGTGCTGAGGTGGCTCTACTCGCTGCCAGGTGTCCCTTCTGGACGGACGGCTGAGATCTTCTCGACAAGACTGTGGGCCCGAGTTCTAAATGCCTTCGACACCTCGCATCTCGCGAATCCTAACACCAACACTTCGGGACTTCTCGCGGCGAGATCTCTAGGCTCTGTGCCACCTGTAATCCCCTTCGCCGCTTTGTTATGGCCACCTATCCTCCAACGGTCGAAATCTCGCAACCTCGCAAACTCATGATCCTCGCGGCCAATTCCCTGGGTATTTTCTTACGAGACTCTGATGCCCGAGTCCCCGATGTGGGTGATCTCACAACAAGCATCCACTCCCGAACCAACGGTCCAGATCTGTTCGTCTGCCGATCCAATGGCTGACACCGTTCATCTCTTTAACAACATCTGCGCTGTACTTGGCGTGACTCGGCCAACTCTGAGGTCCTGATAACTGTTGATCTTCTTGATGGATAGACGTCGGTTGTCGATGGAAAAACTTCACCCGCTCGCTTGACTTGATGATTGAAATCGAAATCCTTCCACTGCTGTGTTCGGGCGCATCTCGTGCAACTTGCAGACTCGAATGCTCTCGAGCCCATGATAAGAAATTTCGCTAACATTTGTCTCCATGGGGGATAGAGTCATCCCTGTGATGCTCTAAGAACTCCTTCTGCAGCTTCAATGCCTTGCTATTGGGCTATGGAGTCATTTATTAAGCCGAAAACATAAAAATAAAATAAACACAGAAGTAAAAGACAATATTTACAAAAAGAGGAGTCGTCTAAGGCTCAAAATAAACATTTTTTCAGAAAATGCCCATTCACTGAGCTATTGAAAACCTACTCACCCTCCAGATCTTGCAACCCATAGGTGTTGTTGGAGAAAATCTCAGATATTTTAAAGGGGCCGATCCAGAGGGCGTCGAACTTGTTGTGCTTGCCTTTATCCTGTCTGGGTGCGTCCCATTTAAATACCAAGTCCCTGATCTCGAACTCCTTTTTCTTGACCTTTCTGTCAAAAGCCTGCTTGATCTTCTGCTGATGACTATAAGTTGTGTCCCTCACCTGTTCTCTGATCTGATGCACTTCCACTATCTGATGAATTCTTCTGATCATATGATCTGGTTCTCCCTCGTAGTCTTGAAATAATTTCGCCACAGGTAAGACGAGTTGAGTAGGGAAAAATGCCTCTGCTCCATAGACTAGTTGAAACGGTGAAGTGCCCAGAGACTTCTTCATGGTGACCTGATCGGCCCACAGAGAAAAGTTCAACTTTGAATCCCAGGCTCTTTTGTTATCCTCTAATAATATTTTGATGATCTTTATCAAGATTTTGTTAGAGGATTCCACTAAACCATTTCCCTAGGGATAGTAGGGGGTGGAGTGAATTAGCGAGATCTGGAACTACTCACAGAACTTAATTAGAGGTTCAGATTTAAAAGAAGCAGCATTATCGGTGACGATTCTGCTAGGACAGCCAAATCGGGCTATGATATCCTCCAGGAAGCTGATAATTACTTTGTGGGATGCACTTCTAGTGGGGAAAACTTCTATCCACTTGGTGAAATAATCTGTTGCAGTCAGGATCCATCTGTGCTGACCACTTGAGGGAGGATGAATCTCTCCGATGAAGTCCAATCCCCACTACTGAAAAGGTGCCGAAGCTACTATGGGTTTCAATGGCAACGATGTGAGGTGTTGCTTTCCTAAGAACTTTTGACATTTGGTACAAGCTCTGATCTCCCTGCAAACATCGGGGAACAAAGTGGGCCAATAATACCCAGCTCAGAGTATCTTGTGGGCTATGGTCTTCCAAAAATGATGACCTCCGCAAAGGCCACTATGAAAATCAAACGTAACCTTTTGGGCCTCCTGTGGGTCTAGGCATCTCAGAAATACCCCTAGAGGGTCTTTCTAGTACAAGGTTTGGTCAATGAGGCAATACCTGATCGCCTTGAGCTTAAGGGCCCTCGCTTTACTTTTTCCCATTCCAACGGGGGGCTTCAAATCTTGCAGAAAATACAGAATGTCATGATACCAGGCACATTCTGCCAGCGATAAGGCATCCTGAAAGTTCCTGTTGGATGACTCAGGTTTCTCATTGATGAAATTAATCCCTAAGGCTTTGCAATTGGATTCAACTAGCAATTTGTCTAAACCCTGCCCCTTAATCAACTTGGTGGGCTTAATTTCTAGATCAAATTCTAGAATCTTGGCGATCAACTTACCTCTTTTCCCATCCATGTTGGGCTGTATAAGAATGTCCTTCGCAAAGACTGAAGGAACATATGCAATGATCTTTGAGTGAAAGACATAGACTCTAAAAGCCTTGAGAGATTTTTCCAATGCATAGGCTTGCTTTTCCATGATCTCATACCAGAGTTCTGCGTCTCTTAATGCCCTACTATAGAAGGAAATAGGTGTCTCTCGCCCTTTATCATTTTTCTGCAACAAAACTGCCGCTACTGTATCACAGGAAGCAAAAGAAAATATCAAGAAATCTTTGGAATAATCGGGGCTGATTAGCACAGTGCCTCAGTCAACACCTTCTTTATTTGGACAAAGAATTCCCTGGGTTTAGTGGTCCATTTTACTTCATTTCCCTTCCTGAGCATGGTTGTGATGTGTTTCACCAGCTCGACAAAATTTGAGACGAATCTTCTCAGAAAATTAATCTTCCCCAAAAATGCTTGAACCTCTTTTTTAGATCTGGGAAGAGACAGGGTCTGAATTACTTCTACCCTGCTAGGGTCGATCCTTACTCTCTCTGCTGATACTATATGGCCTAACAACTTCCCCTCCTTCATAGAAAACAAGGATTTCTTCGGGTTTAAGGATAAGCCATACCTCCAACACTTCATGAAGACCTTTCTCAAGTGGCAGCAATGTTCCTTGTCTATCCTGGAGAAGACTATGATATCATCCAGATATATTACCACAAACTAGTCCTTCTCCCCTATGAACACTATATCCATGGCCCACTGAAACGTTGCTCCTGCATTCATCAACCCAAATGGAACTTTGGCATACATGAACTTTCCCCAAGGAGTGGTGAAGGCTGTATTCTTCCTGTCCTCAGGCATGACCGATATCTAATTATAGCCTGAAAACCCATCGATCATGGATATCCTGGAGGCACCAATTACCCTCTGCAGTATGTGTTCCATCTTAGGTAGGGGGTAATTGTGTTTCTTTGAGCTTCTGTTGAGATTCCTAAAATCAACACAGAGTCTGATTTCTCCACTCTTGTTTCTTACTGGGACCAAATTGGCTACCCATTCAGAATATCTCAAAGAGACAATAATTTGGGCGTCTAACAATTTCTTCACTTCTTTCTCCATGACAGGTAGCAACATGGGATTTATTTGTCTCAACTTCTGTCTGAATGGTTTATCCTCTTCCTTTAGTGGAATCTTGTGCTCAATAACAGATGTGTCATAGGTCTTGAGGTCTTCATATGTCCATGCAAACACATCAACGAACTCCTTTAGCAACTCGGTATATTCGACCCTCTGTTCTCTGGTTAGACTACTTGATAATTTGACAAACTTGGGCTCCTCCGGTGTGCTAATGTTACATTTGGTTGTCTCGGCATCTTCGTCTGAGACCTTGCCCTTAACTGGCACATCATTCCCATCGAACAATCTTTCTAAAGGAAAAAGTCCTCTTGGAATGTGATTACTGGGCAGCTGAATGATCTGATGATTAGCGATTTTATTTAAAAACTCCTTAGGATGAGGGTCACCTTCCAAATCAGGGTCTTGGTCAATATGCAACACAGAAAATTCATCCACTGATTGGAGAAACCTTTCAAGTTCAGAATCATCCTCGAACACCTTCCAATGCTTGACATTGTCCGGCACTGAGGGCCTATATCTTATACCCACATCATTTTTTATCATAGGCGGTAGAGGAAATTTGAGCAAACTAGCTGAGACAGCTAAAGAATCCGCCAAAGTATTTTCTCCCCATGGAATAAAAGAAATGTTAAAAGCCAAGAAGAAATTATCAATAAGGTCCCATACTTCATTCCGATAATTCCCGAGCCGGGGATTATGGGAATGATAAGCATTCCTTATTTGCTAAATAATCAACTCAGCATCTCTGAATATTGTTATCTCTTCAATTCCCATTTCCTTCGCGGCCCTCATACCCAGAACAAAAGCTTCATACTCTGCTACATTGTTGGTTACTTCAAATTCCATCTTGTATGACAGGGATACGATTTCTCGACAAGGTGATATGAAAACCACTCCAGCGTCGGCTCCTTCGCTAGAAGAAGCTTCGTCAAAAAAAAATTTCCACACAGAGGAGCTTTGAGGGGAAATCGGATGATCAGGGCTGGGATGTTTTCTGATTAGTAAAGATCTTTCAGGGGCATCGATAATCTGCATCAAACTAGACCCTAAGTCGGTGTCAAGTGCAAAGATGGGGTGATTGGTAGGGTCTGCTTCATCACTGACAATATAGGCCAACTGGGCTTCTCTGTATAATCTCCTTTGTTCCCCTTCGAAGACCGGAATGGTGGCATATGTGAGATCCATCTGTAGTGTCCCTCCCAGTTTTTTGATCCACAATCTAGATAACAGCATACCGAACTTGGGAGGAACGTCGGCTACCACAATATCCATGACCACACTTTTCATGGGCAGCTGAAACAGGGAAACCACCAGGTCTTTGATGACTCCTAGGCACTGCACTCTCCCTAAATCGAAGGAATATAAATCATGATAAGTTCTTGTCACTTCCAGTCCCAATTCTTCCATGACTATTTTTGGCATAAGGTTATGGGAAGCCCCTGAATCCATGAGGCAGTTATGCAGCATTTTATCATGTATGTTCAAGGATGTGTAGAAGGGGGGGGGGGATGAGTCATCTCTGTCTTCTACCATGGGGCCTAAGATGACGACTGGCTTCTCATCTTGAAGGTTTATTGAGTCAGCGGGGGGCTGGGGGGACTCGCATTGTAGTAGCTTGGAGAGGGATCTTTTAAAATCTTTGTTTTTAACTAGCTCTAAGAGGGGTACAAGAATTCTAATATTCTGAATCTCATGCTAAAAATTGAAGGAGGGGGTAGGTTTAGGAGCTTCTATTACCTCAGTGATAGGCTCTTTGGTTGCTAGTGAAGCATGCTGAGTGTTCTTTTATTTAGCTGTGGCTGATACAGTTCTAGTAGGTTTTTCTGCTATGAGAGGCTGGTCTGGGCTGTCAAAGTCTCCTTCTTTCCTTCTCGATCTGAGATTATATCTGTTAGAAGTGTGACCGTCCTTTTGTTCTTTCCCCAACTCATGAATTTGAGCACTCATCAGTGATTCTTCATATGTGGACTACGTCAAATGAGGAAAAGGGGGAGCTTCTTCAATACAGTGAATTCTAGGGCCAGACTCGTCTATCTCCTCTCTCTCATCATGATCAACTAGGTTATTTTGGAGAGGGGCTTGAACCCTTTGATCTTCTCTGTCCTTTCCCCTTTGTTCCCTCGAAAAAACCTGGGGCATATTGTTAGCAGGTCATCTGAAACCTCTATTATCATTGTTTTGGGGATTTCTGTACATGGGCTTCCCTTATAATTCCAACCTTTCTATCTTGGCAGCAAGTGATTTTATCATTCTAGCTGTCTCATCTATCTGATGGGGTAGGGGAGAGGAAATCGATGAAGAAGCTTCAGGCTTGTTCTTGGATGTACTTCTATCACCTGCATTCCTAAGTCGGTTGACAACCAATATGTTAGATTCCACCTCCATGGCCGCATCCTGCATGTGGGTCAGTGTAGCAACTCTTCTCTCCCTCAGTAGTAGGTAGAAATCAGGATCAAAAGCGCTGGAGTAAGAGATCATTACAGAGGCTTCAGAGGGTTTTATCTCAGCAGGGATTCTGTTGTACATCTTATTAAATCTCTTGGAGAAGTCGGGAACAAACTCTCCTTCTTTTCTCTTCAATGACCCAAACTTTGTCATGTAATACATGAAGTCCTTCTTATCTCCCCATTGCCTCAGGAAAGAATTATCTAGGGCGTCAATTCCAACAATAGATCTGGGAGCTAATCCTCTAAACCATTTCCTTACCTCACCATCTAGGCTCTGGACAAAAACCCTCATCCATACATCTTCATCTCCAATGTTCAGGTTGTCAAGATAACTGTAGAAAGCAGCTAGGTGCTCTTCTACAGCTATGTCCCCTTCCCCGGTGAACTTGGGCATATATTTCAAGTAATCTCCAGCAGGGAAAGGATTCGTGGGATTAGGTAAGATCAAGGGAGCATACCTAGAAGCAACTATGACGTCCATTCTATTCATAGGGGGATTAGCACCAGCCATAGGAATATTAAGTGGAGGATAATTTGGAGGAGAAGGAGTTCACGAAGGGGATACCGGGAATGAATCTCGGAGTGAGGTGGGAAACAAGAGGTGATTCAAGGAACAAGCTACCGAGCTCAAGTCAGCAGGTGCTCCTCCTTGTGCAGGAGTGGGGAAATCTTCTATGGTCGTGGGTCTACGCCAAGGTACAGCTTCAGGGGAGAGGGGAGTGACAAGGATTTCTCCCTCCAATACCAGACCAGGAGGGGAAAACTCAGCAGGAACACTCCCAAAGTTCAGGAAATGGGAAACTTCTAAAGAAGGTTTATTAAGAAACTGAGGAGGAGAAAATGGAGTTCTGACAAAAGGAGATGGATGATTACCTATTTTGGCGGTGGAAGCCTCTGCTTCAAGGGCCTTTCCTTTTCTGAGACCCACCTCTGGATCGGTTTTAGGTGTAGCTAAGGGCAGCTGTGGATGAGGTCGTGTGTGTCTACCTCTGAACGCCACAATTAGTAGAGCAGGTTCTCCCCAGTGGATTCGTCACAATGGAGTCACCAGGTGCTCCTCCTTGTGCAGGAGTGGGGAAATATTCTATGGTCGTGGGTCTACGCCAAGGTACAACTTCAGGGGAGAGGGGAGTGACAAGGATTTCTCCCTCCAATCCCAGACCAGGAGGGGAAAACTCAGCAGGAACACTCCCAAAGTTCAGGAAATGGGAAACTTCTAAAGAAGGTTTATTAAGAAACTGAGGAGGATAAAACGGAGTTCTAACAGAAGGAGATGGAGGATTACCTATTTCGGCGGTGGAAGCCTCTGCTTCAAGGGCCTTTCCTTTTCTGAGAACCACCTCTGGATCAGTTTTAGGTGTAGCTAAGGGCAGCTGTGGATGAGGTCGTGTGTGTCTGCCTCTGAACGCCACAATTAGTAGAGCAGGTTCTCCCTAGTGGAGTCATCACAATGGAGTCACCAGGTGCACAACAACAATCTAAATAGTTCTGATATCTGATGCACCTTCAAAATCAACTAATCATTGTCGTTCAATCCCACGAAAAATATTCAACTTCGTCCCTAGCAACGGTGCCAAAAATGTTGGCGACGGAAGTCACTCCTGGATTGCTAGCAGGAGTAGAGCCCAATGCCCATCAGTTTATGTCATGGTTTGTTTATAGATGGGGTGACCGAATGGAAGCCAACTCAAAACGATATCATTCCAACTCCAAACTAGGCCAGGCATGCGTAGGTGGGTGAGGTCTTATATAAAGTTCAAACAGTGAGCTGTAGTAAAGGGTGCACAAGCGAAAGACTTATGCGGGAAGAGTGCGAAGGTCTATTACGAACTACAGGTTCCTAACAGAGTGAAGAAGAAGGCATCCAAACGCAAGGTCGCCTTGCACTCAAATACAAAAAACTAGAGAATACAACAATGCAATGATAAATCATTTATCATAACAGAACTGCAATAATTCGCATGACTCATTCAATCACGAACTCTCTATGAGACGAAAATTAGATGGAGCGAGAAAAACCGTCTGTCATAAAACAAGATATCTCAAATACAGATGCATATCCAACAAACTAGGATGTTTGTTAAACTTTACAGTAGGGAGCTCTTCTCTACCATCGATATTTACAAAATACAAAAACTGAGCCTATATACTCAGGAAAATTCGCCTAACAGAGGTGTGCCCAGTGACTCACAGCTTGATGTCCCCTCAGTCAAACTCGTACTGAAATCTTCCTCTGAATGCCATCTTAACTACGCATGGCCTCTGCAAAGAGGGTAGCTGAGCCATTAAGTGTTGGGCTAGCATGCGCAGGCTTCCCTGTTGAGCTGACGACTTCGGCATGGCGTCTTTAAGGAAATCAATGCACAGGACTTCCTCAAGCAGATGGTTCGCCAGACCCTCCATTTCCTCACTTAATGAATGAGAGGAAGTCTCAACCACCCGCGCCTGTTGTCATTTACCCCAGGCGAGAAACAATAAGGAGATCGGATCCGATGGCACCTGGAGGTCGCGATGATCCCCTCTGCAACTGAAATCGGCGCCTTGGCCTTCTTTACATAGATCTTTCCTTTCCCCAAGTGGCCATGGGCTGTGACCACGTGCTAATTTCTAGTGCGTTGTTGGCATTCGCGAATGGGAAGGAGATGCTCCTACAAATTGAAATCGAAATGAGCGAAACACCGAGACGACTCAATATGGTGCCACACGTCCCTTTGAGATCTGACGGTCTGGAACTTACCCAACGCCACGGTGGGCCCGGGTTCGAGACTTTCTCGGCACCTCGTGCATTGGAGAATAATGGAGCTGCTCTTTGCGTGCTGGAGTCACGATGGGTGAAGCGTCGAGGTGGCTCTACTCGCTGCCAGGTGTCCCTTCTGGACGGACGGCTGAGATCTTATCGAGAAGACTGTGGGCCCGAGTTCTGAATGCCTTCGGCGCCTCGCATCTCATGAATCCTAACACCAACACTTTGGGACTTCTCGCGGCGAGATCCCGAGGGTCCATGCCACCTATCGTCCACTTCGCTGCTTTGTTATGGCCACCTATCCTCCAACGGTCGAAATCTCACAACCTCGCAAACTCGCAATCCTTGCGGCCAATTCCCTGGGTATTTTCTTACAATAATTCGATGCCCGAGTCCCCGATGTGGGTGATCTCGCGACAAGCATTCACTCCCGAACCAATGGTCTGGATCTGTTCTTCTGCCGATCCGACGACTGACACCGTTCATCTCTTTAACAACATCTACGCTGTACTTGGTGTGACTTGGCCAACTCTGAGGTCCCGATAATTGTTGATCTGCTTGACGGATAGACCTCAGCTGCCGATGGAAAAACTTCGCCTGCTCGCTTGACTTGCTGATTGAAATCGAAATCCTTCCGCTGTTGTGTTCGGGTGCATCTCGTGCAACTTGCAGACCTGAATGCTCTCGAGCCCATGACAAGAAATATCGCTAACAATAGGAATGAGAAATTTGTCTTTAATGGTAAGTTTGTTGAGGGCACGAAAGTCAGGAGACATTCTCCAAGAACCTTATTTCTTCAGGACCATGACCATAGGAGAAGAATAGAAGCTCATACTAGGGTGGATAATGCCTACGTTAAAGAGTTCCTGGACCATTTTCTCAATTTCATTTTTTTGGGAAAAGGGGTGACGATAGGGATGGATATTGGGAGGAAGGCTTCCTGGTACAAGGGGAATGGAATGATCATGAACACAACGGGAAGGAGGGAGTCCCTGGTGGGTGGAAAATACCACTTGATGTTTAGAAAGGATGGATTGGAGGTCTTGCGACACTGAGGGTTTCTTTGTTGCTTGTACGGTATGGAGTTGGGAAATAACACCAGAATGACCTTTTTTGAGCATCTTTTCCATGCGGTGGGAACTAATGATCTTAGGTGAACTAGTGGTGATGCCTTGGAACTTATATTGTTGGCCCTCCTGGTCAAATTGCATGGTTAATTCCTTAAAATCCATGAGAATGGGACCCAAAGTCTTTAGCCAGTATGCACCCAACACAATGTCACAACCGCCCATGTCGATAGCAAACATATGGGATTTTAGGTGGTAGTCACCAATTTGGAGATGCACATTTTCACAACGCCCTCCACATTTCATGGAGCCACCATTGGCAATCATGATTCAGAAATTATTGAGGGCATGGACGTAGCAATGAGTTTCTTGGGAAATGCAATGATGAATAAAATTATGGGTGCTTCCACTATCAACCAGAATGATGACCTTCCTATGCTTGATGTAACCAATTATCTTGAGGGTTTGGGGAGCAGAGAAGCTAGTGAGATCATTAAGGGAAATGATCGATTCTACTTTGGGAGGGTCTTAGGGAGGGGTTATGTAAGTGGTTTCAGGTGACTCAGACACAAGGGGAGTTTCAACATCCTCTTCTGAAATATCCACCAAGATGGCCATAAAAATGTTTTTTTCCTTACACTTGTGGCTTGGGAAGTATTTTTCATCACAATTATAACAAAGGCCTTTGAGTTGGCAATCAGCCATTTCATCCCTGGTCAATTTTTTGATCTTTAGTGGAGTGGAGGGAGTAGTGGGATTTACGGGTTTAGTGCGAGGGATAAAGGAGGGTTTTCGGTTTTGAGAAGATACAACTTGTTGTGCTTCTTTATCTCTTTTAGTAGGCTTCACCCAACTTTGAGGCCGATCCATGAGGACATGGGCCCGAATCTCATCCTTGAGGCCACTAATAAAACACTCTCGGAAAAAGGCATTAGACATGCCCTCTGTCCAAAAATCCAGGCTCTAAAAAGAAACTATAAAGTCTTCCACTGTTCATGATTGTTTCAAATTTGTCAAACAACCCAAATGGTTGGTGTCAGTGTCAAAGAGTCCATAAATATCTGCCACAAATTGTGTCTAAGAAATATACCCTTGACAGGAAGTTTTTCTCCATTCCCACCATTACCAACATTCTTGATCTAGATGGAGAACACCATACTGGAGTTTGGCCAAGTCATTTGTAATGCCTTATAAAGAGAAATAATGTTCCATTTGGGTTACCCAACCAGTGGGATCCAAGCCATCAAATTTGGTCACATCCACCTGTAGAAGGCGTAGGTCACATTGAAAGTGATGGTGTTGAAAGTTAGAGGAATGTTCAGCTTTAGTATCTGAAGTTGGGTCAGATAAAGGGTTATCTGTAGGGATATGCATCTTGGTGCAGAGCATAGAAACGATAGATTCAAGCTGGGTAGTCAGGTCTTGTTTGATTTCCTCCATTGAGGACTGCATGGTTGTATTGATGGCAGCAACATTGGCACTGCGTTGTTTCACTTCTTGTTGGGTCTCGGTGAAATTAGATTGCAAGGTATTGAAGTGACCTTCCAGGTCTTGGCTATGGATATGGGCCATGATGATGACGGAACCAAAATGGGGAGGGTGGGGTCAAACATTTTTCTGAAAAATGATATGTATGAATGTGATAAGGGCGAAGAGATGAATCCAATGGAATAGGTCTCAAATAATGGTGAAAAAATTTCCAGACATTTTTTTTTATTTTTTTTTACACCTATGGAGTTATACTCCGGTCTAAAGAATAATGTAGCGATGAAATGCCCAAATGCTTAACCAAGAACATATTTGCGTGGTAATAGATCTTGTCTATTTTAATTTGTTTATGTTTCTATCCCTAAGGGTTAGGTATTCAAGGGTTCTACAGACAAGGGTTTGCCCTGTTCTATAGCTCTTTGATATACATGCAGGGTACAACAGTAGTACTCGGCCCAATATCTCAGGGCACTAACTAAGGAGGCTATATTGTACCCTTAGCCATACTACCCAACTACCCAGGTACTAGAGAGTATATTCCTGAGTGTTGTTCTCAGTGGCACTATAGTAGTTAGGCGACTGATCGATTTATCTAAAGAGGGCTCCAGGTAATCTAGGTTGATCCGTACATAGGTGATGTCTGATCGGATACCACTCGAAGGGGTTACAAGGGTGGCCAACAGATGTGCGCTTAAGTACCACTTGTATTTCCTGCATGTATGAATCCATCAACCGTGGGTTTTAGCATGTAATGACAGATCTTTGTGGCTTAAAGACGCCGGAATAGGTCTCTACCCTAAAAAAAAATTAACCCACAATTTCTACCGAGGAAAGTGCTATGATACCACTTGTAATATACCAGATATAAAAAGTATGCAGAACAGAAATAAAATGCTAGAAATGGTAGAATAACTACAATATAACCAGAACAATCACCACAATAACACTGAAATGATATATGAATAACAACAAAAATAACACTTTGATTCTGAGAGAAATGTTCATGGGCCTCTTTGAGGGGGAAACCTCCATTCGAGCAGATCTTTATTACAATAATATCCAAGCTAGGATTCTCATACCCTTGACTCCTTTTTATACTAAATATGTCTATCAAAAGAAACATCTAGAGGAAGATCATTCTAGAAGTGAAAGCTTCTATTAGGTCTTCTTACATTTGACTTATTCTATTTTATTGCCTTATTAATATTGAACTTTATTACATCCAAATATATTGTTCTACCTATGTGTGGGTTAGGACCCTAACACTTTCTATCCTATTATGTTGAGGCAAAATCAATAAAAAAAATAGACCTACAGAGAATAATTGAAATTGCAATTAAACCTATCTAAATTAATACTCTGTCAAAATTAAGACAACTAATCTATCAAGATCTCAAATGAACCTATCTAAATTAGTATCCTATAGGGTAACTTATAGATAGGAAGAAAAAGACACAACACTATAATTTAACCAGCTCCTACAACCTACAAACAAGATATAATCATTAACACACAACTATGGGCATCCCTCTATGATATACACAGTTCAATCAAGCAATCTGCAATTAAGGAAAATGAATTAGATAAGAAATTTTTAATTAACATATTGTTATACATTATTTTCTTCATCCCTATGACTGTTAGTGATGTAAACCTATCCTTTGTCTATAGGAGGATCAGTGGCCCAAATTTATGAAGAAAGAAGAGAGAAGAACTTTGCCTGAGAGAAAAAGTTGTATTTTCCTTTGTAAAAACCCTATTAAGGAAGGTCGTTGTAGGATGCACTATATATAGAGTGTGAGGATGCTTGGTTGTTACCCCCTGCTCTAAATCTAGGTTGCAACATCTCCCCAGGTTGCACTATACTTAGGGTGCGACGATTTTCATACGTGGGAAAAACGAGCATCTTCTCGATGCTTCTATAAGGAGAATATTCTATGGTGAGGTGGCCTTCGATTGGTTTGGATATTACTCGCTTTTCTAATTTAGTGGAATCATCCTAAACTCCTCACCTTATCCTCTTCAACTTATAAAAGGAGGGGAGCTCTCATGGAGAAAGTTAGATTGGATTGAGATTGGAAATTTGTCTTGAGATTGTTAGCTTGGTTAGAGTGGCTTTGAGATTTTCTTTGTCAACATAGATTGTGAGTGACTTTCAGATCTATAGTCACAAAATCTATGGATCAGAAGCATGTGGGAAGCAAGGAACTATTGGAAGTGACCTGACGACGTCAAGGCATCTGGTTGTATTCTCCTTTTCATATCTTTAATACAGTGATATATTTCTTTCCCATAAAATTGGTCTTATTTTATTGTATGATTCCTTGATCACATACATAGGTTCTCATTGAGTATATTGTGTTGATTTCACTTTGGTTGGCTTGTGTTCCCTTGCAGATTCAATATCACAGGAGCACCGTAGTGGAGCTAGGATGACAATGGCAAGAGGAAGCGATATTTAAACGGTATGTTGCCCATCACTTGTCAAATAGTATACTCAATGGTTAGAGATTAGGGAAAGCGTCATATTCTATTCTATTTTGTTTTAGATCAAGGTGGATCTAGGAAGATTTGTTTATGTCCGCATTTACCGATTAATCTGATAACACATATACACACAACAACAATTAAAATTGATAAATTCATACAGTAAAGAGACAATTTCGAAATCTAAGTAAGAAACAAGATGAATGCAAATATGTATTGATATACGCAATCACCCAGACCACTGGTGGGCTCCCTAGCAGGTCATGGCAACACTCCAACAAGAAAACACAGAGGCTAATTTAACATAACACTTTCATTAAGCATAAAAACAAGGTATAGAACAAAATCGGTGATAATGTCTGTATCAAACAATAAAATTTTATCTTCAGTCGTGCCATATGTAGTGGTATTTATATGTGATTACAACTTGAGAGATCGACCACTGGAAGGGTCAACCTTCTCTAAAAACATTAAACTCATTAAATGAGTTCTAACAACATCATCTTCTAACAATATTCTGAGCCACTCAACGATCACTGCAACTTCACAATCCAAGGTGTGTCGAGCTTTGTAGCTGGAGGGCACGAGGGGGAACAAAACCCAGATCCCTGATTCATCCATTAGAGGCCGCCAATGTACCAACTGCCAACTCCAATGCACTCTGAGTGCCAGATCGCATGTCGGATGGAGTGTCGGATCGCGTGCCAGATCAAGTGTTGAATGGAGTGTTGGATGAGGTACCAAATGGAGGATTGGATCACGATTATGCCATGTTGCAAGCAAACCATACGTTAGATTTTCATAAACATCAAACTGAGATGAATTGATCACAAAATCACTTCAAAAATGACAATTATACATACATGGTGTGAATTCATGGTGAATTGATATATAGATCTTTGAGAATCCTTCAAAATGGCTAAGTGAAGCATAACATATGTAATATTGCATGCAAAAAGGATTTGATCATCAAAATAAAATAATCAAAACACGAACCCAACAATGAAAAATTGATTTTTTGTGATGGTTTGTGAAGAGATGCTTTAAAGTTGAATGATATATTAGGTTTATATTTCATTACTATAAGGATGATATTTAATGTTGAAAATTTGTTTATTTTCTTTAGGTTTCAAAGAAGAGAAGGTTCTTTTCTTTTTTCAGATTTTTCCTTTCCAATGAGTAACTTTGGAATCTGGTCTAAAATATCCAAGTTTTTATCTAAATTCTAATGCACATGGAAAAAATGATTGACTTTGGCTCATTGCAAACATGGAAAAATGATTATCTGACTGGCATAACTGTTGACTCTCTTGTGGGGGAAAATTGATTATAATAAAATATGTGCTTGAATCCATCCTTATTTTTTGGATGTCTTTATATTTCATCCTAAAGGGGATTTTAGAGAAAATTAGGAAATTGAGTATGAGGTTCATGTTGTTTGGTAGTAGGGAGAAACATGGGCTATCTTAGGTTGGATGAGTTTGTGATGGGATCAGTTTGATTTGCCAAGATATTTGGGGGATGGGGGTTTCAAGAACACTCATCACTTCAGTGAAGCACTAGCTACAAAATGTGTATGGATATTGATAGAAGGTGATGGCCTTTGGTGTCATGTCATTTGTCAAAAGTATATATGGGTTGATTTTGTTAGCGTCGGAAATCGCCCCTGGATTGTAGCAGGAGCAGAGCCCGACGCCCATCAGTTTATGTCATGATTTGTTTAATGGGGTGATCGAATGGAATTTAACTCAAAATGATGTGGTTCTAACTCTAAAACTAGGCCAGGCATGCATGGGAAAGTGAGGTCTTAGATAAACTTCAGACAGTAATCTGTAGTAAGGGTGAGTAGGGGGGAAGACTTGTATAAGAGAAAAGCAAAGGTCTGTTGTAAACATCATGTTTCTAACAGACTGTGGGGGGGAAACATCTAAATGCAAGATCTTCTTACATTCAAATGTGGAAAACTGGAGAATACAAAAATGCAATGATAAATCCTTTATCATAACATAATTTCAATAATTCGCACGAATCAGTCGATCACGAACTCTCTCAGTGTGAGATGAAAACTAGATGGAGTGAGAAGACTGTCCATCATTAAACAAGAAATATTACATATAGATGCATAACCAGAGAACTGTAGTGTCTATTAAAACTTTACAATCGAGAGCTTCACTCTACCATCAATGGATTACAAAAATACCAATACTGAGTCTATATACTCAAAAAAATCGCCTAACAGAGGTGTACTCAGTCTTCGAAGGCTTAGTGTCCCTTCAACTGAATTCAGATGAATATCCTTCATCAGACGCCACCTTAATTGCGCATGGCTCCTTTAAGGGGGGTAGCTGAGCCAGTAAATGTCGAGTTAGCATGTGAAGACCTCCTCTGGCTAGTCGAGGACTCGACATGGCTTCTTTGGAAAAATGGGTATACAGGACCCTCTCGAGTAGACCGTCCATACCTTACACTTAATGCATGAGGAGAGGTTTCAACCGCCCCTTCTCACCCTCATTTATTCCAAGAGAAAACTAGGATTGAAGTCATGTCAGATGGCACCTGGAGATCGCTATGAACCTTTCGGTGACTAGACCCGATGCCTTTGGCCCCCTTTTCACAGCTCTTTTCATTTTTCAAGTGACCACGGGTTGTGACCCTGCGTTAATTCTTAAAGGCGCTTTCAACATTCGCGAATAGGAAGGGGCTGATCCTTGCTTCTTAAAATCGCGATGAGCGAAACGTCGAGATGGCTTGATTGGGTGCCACACATCCCCTTAGATATGACGGTCCTAAACACACTCGGTGATGCTGTGGTCCCGAGTCCTGGACACTCCCGGCACCTCGTGCATCAGGAATATGAAGGAGCTTCTCCTTGTGCATCGTAGTCACGATGAGCGAAAAGGCGAGGGGCCTAATCGTGCACCACATGTTCCTTTTGGATGGATGAATGGGATGGCTCCGTAACACTGTAGGCCTGACTTTGGCCGCCTTCAGTGCTTTCAGGGTTCAGGGTTTCAAGATATAGGGAAACATGGAACCTTCACCCTTCGAACTCCTGAATGCCGAAACACTGATGCGACTAGATCTCGTGCCATGCGTCCTCTGGATGGATGGATGCTAGCTTTCCCTACACACAATATGGGTGCTAACCATTGTTCTAACCTCGACACAACTTCGCTAACTGTAATTTCTTGCCAACCGTTGATCTATTCCTTTGGATGAACCCTGACTGTTGAAATCATGTTGCTCTCTCGCTTGATTTAAGCCTGAAATGGACTTCTTTTGTGAGTTGTTCTTGTCGCTTATCGTGCCACTTACAGACCTAATCACTCTTGTGCTTCAGATGAGAAATGTTAATAACATTAGGCTCCATGGGGGATAGATTCGTCCCTGTGATGCTCTAATGACTCATTTTGCAGTTTCAGTGCCTTGTTGTTGGGCTATGGAGTCATTTACTAAACCGAAACAACAATAAAAATAAAAACAAAGAACTGAAAGGACAATATTTACAAAACACAGGAGCCACGAAAGGCTCAAACAAAACATTTTTTAAGAAAATGCCCATTTACTGGGCCGCTGAAAACTTCTTCACCCTCCAAATCTTGCAACCTGTACGTGTTATTTGAGAAAACCTCATAGATTTTGAAAGGCCCGATCCACAAGGCTTCAAATTTACCATGCTTTCCCTTATCTTGCTTAGGAGCATCCCATTTCAGGACAAGGTCTCCTATCCGAAACTCTTCCCTCTTGACCTTCCTATCAAAAACCTGCTTGATCCTTTGCTGATGGTCCTGAATTCTACCCATTACCTGCTCTCTGGCCTACTGGACTTCTACCAGTTGATGAATCCTTTTGATCATGTCATTGGGCTCTTCTTGATAATCCTGGAAGAATTTTTCTATGGGAATGGCCAGCTGAGAAGGGAAGATAGATTCTTCTCCATAAACTAACTGGAAAGGGGAGATGCCTATAGATCTGTTTGTGGTCACCCGATCGACCCATAGAGCGAATTTCAGCTTTGAGTTCCAAGCCCTTTTGTTGTCCTCCAATAATCTTTTGATGATCCTTATCAGGATTTTGTTGGAGGATTCTGCTAAACCATTGCCCCGGGGATAATATGGGGTGGAGTGAATCAGTTTGATCCCAAATTGTTCACAGAAATTGACTAACGGCTCAGCCTTAAAAGAGGCTATGTTATCAGTAACAATATTTCTTGGGCAGTCAAACCTTACGATGAGGTCTTCCAGGAATCCAATGATTACCTTGTGGGAAGCACTCCTGGTGGGGATAACTTCAATCCACTTAGTAAAGAAATCTGTGGCAGTCAGGATCCATTTGTGTTGCCCACTGGAAGCAGGGTGGATTTCTCCAATAAAGTCTAGGCCCCATTGCTGGAAAGGTCCCAAAACAATTACAGGCTTTAAAGGCAGGGACTTGAGCTGTTGCTTTCCTGAAAATATTTGGCATGGGATACAGACTTTAACTCCTCTATGGACATTAGTGAACAAGGTGGGCCAGTAGTACCCAGCTCTGAGAATTTTGTGGGTTGTGGTCTTCCAGGAATGGTGCCCCCCACATAGGCCACTGTGAAATTCGACCATGATCCTATCGGCCTCTTGTGGATCCATGCATTTTAAAAGCACTCCCAGGGGGTCTTTCCAGTATAAAATTTGATCAATAAGGCAGTACCTGACTGCCTTGAGCTTCAGAGCTCTTGCTTTGTTTCTTTGCAGGCCGTCTGGAGGCCGCAATTCTTGCAGAAAATATATGACATCCTTATACCAAGGACATCGAGACAACAAGGGATCTGTTTGAGGGTCTACATCGGACAGCTGATTCTACTGATTTTCTAAATGTGCATTGATGAAACCTACCCCCAAAGCTTTGTGATTAGCTTCAGCCAATAGCTTGGCTAAGCCTTGACCTTTGATCAATTTGGTAGGCTTTATTTCCAAGTCAAATTCCAGGATCATGGCTATCCATTTACTCCTCTTCCCATCAATGTCGGGTTGTACAAGGATGTCCTTTGTTGGTCTCCAGTTTTGATCATATCTTTTTGCTTATATTATATTCCACAGACCTCCATTTATATGCCAGTACCACCCTTTTGGCCTCATTTTGACATAATTAACACCTCCCTACCATTCCATGGGGTTACTTAAGGTATCTTTTCATTTCAAGCTATTTTTATGCACTTTAATGCTTTAAATTGATATTGGGACTAATGTCGCTTGGGTTAGGTACCACTTCTATTTTTGGAACAGGATGCCGGTACCAGGTACCCACTCGTACCCGCGAAGATACCAATGGAGCTGCTCAGGATCTGTGCGTTATGGTTCAAATGAGAGACAGAGAGCTCGCATGACAGCTGGAGTCATCGCCACAGGATGCTTGAAAGCCAATGATAAAACTGGGTCTATTATTCTCCATCGTTCACACTTCGTGACACTACGTGTCACGAAGTTGTGAAGTACGTTTTAATTTGATTTCAAGAACTATTCTCGGATCAGGGATCCGTTTGTTTTTACGCATCTTTGTTTTAGACTATTACAAACGAAAGGATTTCGATATAAACCCGGGGATCACTCCTGAGAACGGGTTGTTGTTATTGTTGCTGGATTATGTTATGCCGTGAACTTATGTTTTGAATACAGACTGCTGTTACATTATATTATTCGACTGATATGTGATTTGAGTATTTCTTTCCTGAGTTAATGAAGCATGAAGTTTACACAGTGATTATATAGAATGTTATAGTCGGCTCTGGTCGTTACTAACAACGTTTGTGGCATTTAGTTGGGCCCGCCAAACCGGTGCAAGTCGCTGCCTTATTTTGCAATAGATTTAGTTTTGTTTTGTCATAGATTTAATTGCTTCAGTGTGTTAGTATTCGCTTACCTGAATAGTATATCTGCAGATCATAGTGTGTCGTAGACTTAGTTTTTTTAGAATCGTGTTTATTTATTCCTCAACTGAATAATTCTAGCGTACTGATTTCTTTGATGTTGCTGAGTATTAAACACATGACCGATGCCTGTAGGGTTTAGAATATGCATGCGGTTGTTTGGATTTTCATTTTCAATTCGAACATAACTCAGAATTAGAATGCACTTTGCTTTGTTAGACAGTAGTTACCTTGCTTGCTTAGAACAGTTAGATTACAGTTAGAACAAAAGGATCTCCTGGTACCAGTAGATAGGATAGTACTCTGTTTTCCTGTAGATAGCATTAGATTTATTTTTGATGCTCAGAATGGATTCATTTTCGGAAATACTCTATGTGTCATGACTTAAATGGAAATACTGATGGTGGATGATTGGACATAGAGGTAGAATGATTTTGTAGAACCACACTTTCAAATAGAAATAGCAGCACCAACATTTGAGCACAAGACTGTTTTTTTGTTGATGATTTAAATAGGAAATGCTCAGTTTCAAGTTAGTCATTAAGATTCAAGTTCTCAGAATAAGTGTGTGTTTTCTTCTTAGGATAGCATTCAGATAGAGACTAGACTCTTACCTGCACATACTGTGTATCAGCTCGAAGTTTGCCAACCCTGGTTTGACAATTTAGTGTTTCAGGTCATTCAAAGCTTCAATTTAGTAGCCTGACATTTTTGGCACCGTTGTCGGGGAGTTGTTTAAAAGGTAAGAAGATAGTTGTTTTGATTAGTTTGGAATGTACTTAGCTTGGTTTGGTGTGTTAGCAGGTTGATAGTAAGAGCAGTTGTGGAAACAAAAGGGTGAAAACCGACATATCAGTTATCACAGGTACTCTGAAACTCAATCTTAGTTATTTCATTTTTTAATATGATTTCAAGAGAAATAGAGATCCTAGAGGTAGATTTAGGAAAAATACAAAACCACAAAAAGAAGAAGAAACCTCCACCCAAAGAGCGATAGAAACTGAGACTGAAATTCTGGCTGAAGAAATTGTAATACAAAACCTAGAACCAGGAAACACCATACATCAGCAAACTCAAAATCTTGGTGATCCAGCCCTGGATGACACAGTTGACCCAAAGAAAATACATGACCTGCTCAGGAACCCTAAATCTGTAATTTCACAGATAACAACTATAGCTGTGACATCAAAGGCCATAAGATCCTCAAAAAGACCAATAGGAGAAAACACTTCTGGCAAAAAGAATCCAGAAAGGTGGGATTTCACACCCTCACCAAAGAAGGATAGGATTGTTTATACAATTCTTGGCAACCCTTTTACCATGGGAGAAAGAGGCAGAGACTTACATGGGGAACTTCATATTGAAAATGAAGGTGAAGAACAAGCAGAGAATGAGCTACCACAAGAGACCACCTTTGGATTTCCTATTTTGGACTTAGTCTAGAATGTCACCATGAAAAATATCCCACTTTCAGCCCTACAAACCTTCCATGGGAAAAATAGTGAGGACCCAGATGTATTTCTCTTTGAGTTCGACATCCTGTGCAGGAGTTATAACTATCTCTAGGATGCACATAAACTAAAATTGTTCCCTGCCACCCTGAAATATTCTGCACTACGTTGGTTCATGAGTTTGGGAGAATACAACATTAGATCCTGGGAAGATATGAAGACAAAATTTTTAAAGAAGTACCAGGACTATTGCGGAACCAAGGATTATCGAAATGACATCTTCAAAATGCAACAACAAAATGAAGAAAGCCTTGAGGATTTTCTAGAGAGATTTACCTTTACCCTTTAGAAATCCAAATACAATGATCTCCAGGATGAAGCAATCAAGACCCTTTTCTTAAAAGGAGTTTTGGAAGAATACATTGATACCCTCAATCTAATGGCTTCAGGAGACATTTATCAGAATTTTTTTGAAACAATTAGTGAACTCTGCAGAACTTACTCAAGAAGTAAAGGGAAAGCTATGAAGAGTGTGAGAGAACCGGTCAACAAAAATACTAAAACATCCACATCTAGTGGAGTTACTAGAGTCGAATTGGGAAACCTTTTGGATAATTTTAAAACAGAACTGTTAGGAACAATTGGCTCTCAGTTAGACACCTTGAAGATTAAGAGGAAGCAGGAAGAAGAAAACCCCGTCCTAAGCATATTTTGCCCGAAATGCAGAAAAAGACACCCCTTATGAGAATGCCCTTTGGACAACATTTCTGTATGTGCAATATGTACCGAAAACCATAAAACAGAAGACTGCCCATCCTTACCTAGATTGCAGGCAATATTTAAAGGAGGGGAAGCTCCAGGGACTTCATCTGCACCTAATAAGCCTTGGGAGCCTAGGTATCCAAATGAAAACGCGTACCAAGAACCATCCCCACAATCTTCCAGCTACTATCCTCCCTTCTCTCAACAACAACACCCATGGAACTGGTCAAGCTGGCCTCCACAAAATGTCCCTGCTCAACCTTGGTACCAGGGATGGAGAAATCCAAACTTTGGGAATAACCAACAGCAGCATGCAGTACCAGTTCCTCAGAATCCATACACGCAGTATCCTCCAAATTTGCAGCAATTACTGCCTAGTTTTACTCCACCTCCATTACAATAGTTACTGCCTAGTTTCACTCCACCTTCCTTGCCACCCATTCCACAAAACCCTCAACAGTCTCAGAATCCACCACGTCCTACCATTTTTCCCAACCCATTCCAAATACGAACCACAGACCACCCCTACCACTCCATAATGTTGATTTCCAGAACTACCCAGCTTACAACATAAACCCTGTTTCTATACAAGAAGTACAGCTGAGATCTGGAAGGATTTTAAATAAAAATCAGCCTAAAACAAAAACAACACCAAAGGTAATCATTGAAGAACATGAAGATGAGCCTACAAATAATTTATCAACTGAGATACCCCTGCAATATGTTATCATTCCAAAGCAGAAAGAATCTGAATCACAGCCTAACACACAACCTCAGGTTCCCAAAGAGCCTCCTTTTCCTGAGAGGCTGCTCATTGAAAAACCAATTATACAATCTGAGTTTGACATTATGACTGAACTGAGAAATGTCTGTGTTAAGATTCCATTGTTACAGGCCATCAAAGATGTTCCCATCTATGCCAAAACCATCAAAGAACTCTGCATTAAGAAACTAGGTCGAAAACAAAAAGATCCACCCACAATACATCTAGTAAGACAGCTGTCAAATTATATTTCTGAAACACCTAAAATTGTAAAGTATGCCAACCCAGGAAACCCAATAGTTTCAGTGACCATCAACAGTGTATCTATTGGTAATAATTCAGTGGATTTAGGTGCAGCCATTAATATAATGACTAGCAACACAGTGGAACTGTTACAATTAGATCAATTCCTGCGCCCTACTCCTACAGTACTTGAACTGGCAGACATAACCACTATAAAACCTGCTGGAGTTCTTGATGACATCCTTGTGACTTTGGCCTCATGGGAGTATCCTGTGGACTTCATGATAATTCATTCAAAGGACCCCACAAAAGGCCATCCAATCATTCTAGGGAGACCCTGGATGGCCACAGCCAATGCTTTCATAGGATGTTGTGGTGGAGATATGTTTATCTCAAATGGCATTTCTTCACAGAAACTTACTCTGTTTCCACCTGCTCGGCTTGTTACAGAAGAAATATGCTGGTTGAAGTGCCCCTATTTTGAGAATGAGGATGAGGAACCTTTATTCTCTGTGGATGAGATCCATGCACTGCAAGAACCTACTGAGGATGACATTTTAAGTCAGTTTCTTTCTATAACAGAAAATGTTGAGTTTCCACAGACCTATTTGCAATATGATCAGATTTTCCGAGAGGATTTTTAGGAACGAAGTGAGCTATTTTCTTCATTTTCACCATCCATGGTTTTCACTGTTTCTGAACACTCAGGGCCATATACCATTCCAGTAGAACTTAGTTCAGGTAGATGTCTATACATCAACTCTGAATTTAGTACCAGTCAACAAGAACAATTGACAAAACTTTTGAAAGAACAGTCAGGGGATTTTGCTTGGGAATACACTGATATGAAAGGAATACACCCTGACACTTACATTCACCATATCTACATCCAACCAGGGATAACCCTAGTAAGACAGCCACAGAGACGCATGAATCCAATTCTGAAAGACTTTGTAAAAGAAGAATTGCAGAAACTGCTAAATGTTGGATTCATTTATCCAATTTCTGACAGTAAGTGGGTTTCCCCTCTTGTGGTGGTACCCAAGAAATTAACAGGAAAGTGGAGAATGTGTGTCGACTTTAGGGAGCTGAACAAGGCAACCCTGAAAGACTACTTTCCCTTACCCTTCATAGATCAGGTTTTGGACACTTTGGCTGGAAAAATATATTTTTCCTTCCTGGATGGATATAGTGGGTACAACCAAATTCAGATTGCTCCTGAGGACTAGGGCAAGACAACATTCACATGTCCTTGGGGCACTTATGCCTATAAAGTGCTGCCTTTTGGATTATGTAACGCTCCTGCGACATTTCAGAGAGTTGTCCTCGGTGTTTTTGCTGACTTGATTCATGACTGTGTGGAGGTTTACATGGATGATTTTACTGTCTATGGTAACACCTTCGAAGAAGCCCTAAGTAACCTGGAGAAAGTCCTGATCCGCTGCCAAGAATCAAATCTATCCATCAGCCATGAAAAATGAAAAATGCTCATAACTGAAGGGATTGTGTTGGGTCACCACCTGTCTGCTGAAGGAATCAAAGTAGACCCAGCCAAAATTGAGGTTATAGTTAAACTTCCCTCTCCAAAAACCCAGAAAGATGTGAGAAGCTTTCTGGGGCATGCTGGCTATTACCGACGATTTATTGAAAACTTCAAAAAAGTAGCCAGCCCCATGTTTAAACTACTGACAAAGAATACAGAGTTCTATTGGGATGATAATTGTCAGAGTGCTTTTGAGGATCTAAAAGCAAAACTATCTATGGCACCTGTCCTTAGAGGGACAAATTGGTCCCTTCCCTTCCACATCTCAACCGATGCCTCGGACACTGCTTTAGGAGGAGTGCTTGGGCAAAAGGAGAACCAACAGAATTATGCAATCTACTTTACCAGCAAGAAATTGACCCCCCCTGAATTGAACTACATAGTAACAGAGAAAGAGTTTTTAGCAGTAGTTCATTCCATCAACAAATTTCGCCACTACATCACTGGATATGAGGTTTTTGTACACACTGACCACTCTGCAATCAGATTCTTGATGAACAAACCAGTCACTACTGGTAGAATCACCCGATGGCTTTTACTGCTTCAAGAATTCAACATTACCATCGTTGATCGGCCAGGGAAAGAGAATGTAGTTACAGATTTTCTTTCTCGTATTCCCCAGGATAGTACCGGTACCCCAATGGACGATGACTTACCTGATGAACATTTTTTTGCAGTAGCTGCCAAGACCCCTTGGTTTGTAGATACAACAAATTATCTAGCCACAGGAAGGTTGCCAGCTCACCTATCACCTCCACAAAAGAAAAGAATTATCCAACAGAGTGCTTACTATTCTTGGGTGGGAAGTGATCTCTTCTATACAAGTCCTGACATGATTATTAGGAGATGTGTCCGGGAAGATGAAATCCACGATATCTTCCAGGCCTGTCATGATGGGCCATGCGGAGGACAATTCTCTGACAAAAGAACAGCATACAAAGTCTTGCAGTCAGGATACTATTGGCCGAGACTGTTCAGGGATGCAACGAAATATGTAAAAAGCTGTGACAGTTGTCAAAGGATGGGAAGGCCCACTGTAGCAGATGAGATGCCCTTACGACCACAAGTTGTAATTGAACCATTCAATAAATGGGCACTATATTTTGTAGGGCCGATTGCTTCGATGTCAAGGAAGAAAAAGTACATCTTGGTCTGCACAGATTTTGTGACCAAGTGGGTAGAGGCAAAATCCCTATATCAAGCAACTGAGAAATCAGTGATTGAGTTTATGTATGAAGAGATCTTTACCTGCTTCGGTGTTCCACGAGAGATTGTCACAGATTAGGGTGCTCAATTTACTTCCAAATTGATGAAACAACTCACTGTCAGATATGGGATCAAACACTGTAAGTCCTCTCCCTACCATCCACAAGCCAATGGGCAAGTGGAATCGAAAAACAAAGTTCTGGAAGCAATTCTGACCAAGACCATACACTTGCATCATAAAGACTGGGTAGATAGACTTCCAGAAGCTTTATGGGCATACTGGACTACATGGAGGAATACCACTGGTCATACTCCTTACGAGTTGGTATTCGGTAAACAAATTCTCCTTCCCATAGAGTTTCAGATCCATACATTCTGCCTAGCAGCAGAGTTGGGGTTGGATTTGAGTAAAGCACAGAAACAGAGGGTCATGCAACTTAACAAATTAGGAGAGATGTGGTAGGATGCTCTTCAAAGGACCATCCTTGTGCAAAGTCAACGCAACAATTGGCATGACAAATACATTAAGAAAAAGCATTTTCGACCAGGGGATTGGGCATTACTCTTCGATTCCAAGTACAAAACTTTCAAAGGAAAACTTACAATGAGATGGTTGGGACCTTACGAAGTAGAAACTATTTTTGATAATGGTTCTGTCAAAATTAAAACCATAGACGATTCGCAGAACTCCTTTGTAGTGAATGGAAATCGACTGAAAGTGTACAACAAACCTTTGTCAAAAGATGATTTCTTACAGGAAGTGGCCAAACAAGTAGAACTGAAGATAGTAGGGGGAGAGTCTTCTTCTCCTACTGATCTTTGATCACTCAAACCGTTTTAATTATGTACATAATATATCTCTAGCAATATATATATATATATATATATAAAATTATAAAAAAATCAAATAATATAAAAAGAAAAAAAAAACATTTAATTTCTTTCTCTTGGATATGTTGATATTTTGTTTTCAGTTTTACAGGCTCCTCAGAACAAGCGCAGGACTGAATTCACAATAGGTAAGAAGGTAAGATTGTTTTATTTCATGAGATTTTCTTATCAACATGACTAACTTGTTCTGCACCAGGTAAATTCGAGCTTGTTTTCTCCCTTCGTTTGCTCATTAAAAATGAAAGGGGAATTTATCAGGAAGGATTATTCTTTACCAGACCTGGTGAATTATTATGGGAAAGAAACCCCCTTAGAGTCTTCTTTTGGAATTTCCTCAGACTCTCCAAATATGAGGAAGCAATGAGCATGAACTAGCTTGGGCTCATAAAATCCACAAGCAGGTGATTACTATTCCAAAAATTATGTCTGCAAAATTTCTATCTACACTCGTGTTGGATGATGTGGAATACATTAAGGTCCACCTTCCAGCAAATCTCACTCCATCGACACTAGCACCTTATCTGGAGCAGAGATTAGAGATTATTCATCACCTTGGACTCTGCATGCCTTAATGGCAGATGTCTTTGCTAACATCCATGGGAATACACCAATGTCTCTTGGTTGAGAGATCCTACAGGTGACTCGACACTGACACCTCTATTCGTACCTATTTAGGATGTGTTGTAGGTACCTTGAGGCCCATTGACATCACAGGTGGGTCATCTCACATCGGTTAACATCATTCATTAATGGCTGGTAATCCGATGATTTCTATTTGTGTTCGACTCCGGCACATCTATTCACACAAATTAGACTTGTACCAGGGATGAAGCTTTGAAGCTGATTGAAGACATGATTTCAGTGATCTTTTTCAGGCCAGAACAAAAGGCAGGTTCAGGGGTCATCCTAAGATACTCTGCTGTTATACACATGAAGTTTTTTTTCTCTCAGAATGGTATCATTTGTTCAAATTCTTCTGCAGACTCCTGAATGTTCCAGTGGTACCAGTCAGTACCAGTGCAGAGTTTATCAGTTACAGGTCCAGCAGAAAGACCAGAGAAGCTACAACTTTCATGCTTTCAAATCCAGACTTAGCTTCAAAACATAATTCCACAACAAGCCTTGCATGACCATGGAGACAGGTAATGTAACTCAGGTGCGTTTGGCTCATATTGATTTATTGTATTAATTTTCATACTAATAAGTTTGAACTAAGGGTACCTTAATCACTCCATAGCATTTCATTATTTCCACGACCTGTACCTAGTAAACTAACCTACCATGCCATTTCGTGTCATAAACATCCACCATTACCGGGACTTCGTTCGATTTGACTCGGATATGATAACTCTACACCCTCGTATGACCTCCATCATGATTCGACACCCTATCTATCTCCATAGCAATTCAAATCTTCTCGTATCGTTTTCATCCCGACTATTCCTTTCACCACATTCTCCATCGCATTCTCTCCTTTCATCACCCTCATCCAACCTTTGTTTCCCTCACCTAACCTTTGATGCCACCAATAGACTTCTCCTGTTATGCCAAGCAGAGACATGGTAGCCAACCGCCACGAAACAGAAAGATACATCGACCTGGAAGCCCTCCCGGAATATGGGGCAACGAGAGATATCTTTAAGCGAGCAGGGTGGGAACCATTTCTGAAAAAGCTCGATGGGTTTAACGATGCAATCACACTCCAGTTTGCACTGCATTTCGATGGTGAGACTGCCAAGGTGGGCGAACTTGAGTTCGGGGTCACAGAGGAGTTCGTTGCAGAGGCAATTCAATTTCCTGCCACAGGCCAAAAATGGACGAAGGGACAACTGGTGGATAAGAAGCTCTGTGCACAACTGTTGAAACCTCAGTACCGGGAGACAAAATGGTCCGAGGGAACATCGCGGTCTTGGCTGGAGCCACAGTGGGCTCAAGTGTTGATCATCCTCCAGCGTTACTTAACATGTGAGGGTCAATATACCATTATATTCCCCTGCCACGCCCGACTTCTATTGCACTTCACAGGTACTCCGTTGAACATACCCTATTTCTTGTTAAAAAGTCTAAAAAGGATGGCTGAACAGGTCCAAAGGGTTAGTGAGTTTCGAGGGAGTTTATTTCACTTCGGTTTAGTTAAGATATTGATTACATTTGCACTGTCAAAGAAACAAGAGACTTGGGACCTCTTCACTGTAAAAACCCTCGCTCGTACCCAGTCAAAAGCTAAGAAGGTGAAGCATGTTTCCCCACACAAAAAGTCAAACCCCAAGATAAAGAAAGTCAAAACCCTGACTAAAGACTCTGCTGGGAACCTTGAGCCCGGACCTCCAATCGATGACGAGGTAGAAACCAATGCTGAAACTGGGAAGGCCACCACACCTACAGAGGCAGACATTGTAGTCCCGAGTTCTCCCCCAGCTGCCGATAACATAATTGATGTGGAGGAGCTAGTTGAGTCAATTGATAAGCCTAGGAGGAACCCAAAAAGAAAATGTAAAAGCTTATTGTCGGGAATGGACAACTCGGTACCTAGTTACCCCACACAAGAAAGATTGGAAAGTATAGATGGTCACGAGGAGGCCCCGGAGCCATATGAGATGACCTGGACTTTGTCCCAGCTCATTCGAAAAAATCGTAGAACCAATCGGCAGGCCACTACACCCAAGAAAATTGTGTAGGATGAGTCCATCCAAGTACCAACTGGTACCTCTATTCATATGCCAAAAGAGCCCCCTCCCGGACCTAGTCCAGCTAACATCTGTAAACAAAGCCCAAGTGAGTACACCCATGAACTTAGCCCAGATCGTAATTTTAACCCAGTTGATACCTATGAGCACAACCCAGACCAGTTTACTCCTGAATTCAGTTCAGACCATAATTCTGATAGATTTCACACTCCTGCCCAAAGCCCTGAATAATTTACCCATGCGTCTAGCCCTCCAGCACAGCCCGAACAAGAGCAAACGTTTGAAACCCACTGCGAGCTCTCCTCCAGTCGGTCCTTGAAGCCAAGGGTGGCGAAGCTAGAGAGCAAGAATAGTAGATTAAAGGAGAAGTTGCATGAGTACCGGGCATTGGACAGACATATTAAAACCGAAAACGAACTCCTAAAGCTTAGGGTAAATCACCTCTTATCCAAAGTTGAAAGACTAAAACAGAGGAACAGGGATATTTTCAAAAGGAACAAACAGCTTCAGAGGATTGCTAGGAAGCATGTTATAATCAACAGGGTCCTTAAGAAAGAAATTAGGAATCTGAAAAAGCAGGAGAGGCTACAAATGCTGGTTACAGCCGCTGCAACCCTTTGATGGCTACCAATTTTTTATTTTTGTTGCCTGAGGACAAGCAAGGTCTTCAGTGTGGGGGCATGTTGGTCTCCGGTTTTGATCATATCTTTTTGCCTATATTATATTCCACAGACCTCCATTTATATGCTAGTACAATCCTTTTGGCCTCATTTTGACATAATTAACACCTCCCTACCATTCCATGGGGTTACTTAAGGTATCTTTGCATTTCAAGCTATTTTTATGCACTTTAATGCTTTAAATTGATATTGGGACTAATGTCGCTTGGGTTAGGTACCACTTCTATTTTTGGAACAGGATGTCGGTACCAGGTACCCACTCGTACCCGTGAAGATACAAATGGAGCCGCTCAGGATCTGTGTGTTATGGTTCAAATGGGAGACAGAGAGCTCTCATGACAGCTGGAGTCATCGCCACAGGATTCTTGAAAGCCAATGATAAAACTGGGTATATTATTCTCCATCGTTCACACTTCGTGACACTACGTGTCACGAAGTTGTGAAGTACGTTTTAATTTGATTTCAAGAACTATTCTCGGATCAGGGATCCGTTTGTTTTTACGCACCTTTGTTTTAGACTATTACAAACGAAAGGATTTCGATATAAACCCGGGGATCACTCCTAAGAATGGGTTGTTGTTATTGTTGCTGGATTATGTTATGCCGTGAACTTATGTTTTGAATACAGACTGCTATTACGTTATATTATTCGACTGATATGTGATTTGAGTATTTCTTTCCTGAGTTAATGAAGCACGAAGTTTACACAGTGATTATATAGAATGTTATAGTCGGCTCTGGTTGTTACTAACAGCGTTTGTGCTGTTTGGTTGGGCCCGCCAAACCGGTGCAAGTCGCTGCCTTATTTTGCAATAGATTTAGTTTTGTTTTGTCATAGATTTAATTGCTTCAGTGTGTTAGTATTCACTTACCTGAATAGTATATCTGCAGCTCATAGTGTGTCGTAGACTTAGTTGTTTTAGAATCGTGTTTATTTATTCCTCAACTGAATAATTCTAGCGTACTGATTTCTTTGACGTTGTTGAGTATTAAACACATGACCGATGCCTGTAGGGTTTAGAATATGCATGCGTTTGTTTGGCTTTTCATTTTCAATTCGAACATAACTCAGAATTAGCATGCACTTTGCTTTGTTAGACAGTAGTTACCTTGCTTGCTTAGAACAGTTAGATTACAGTTAGAACAAAGGGAGCTCCTGGTACCAGTAGATAGGATAATACTCTGTTTTCCTGTAGACAGCATTAGATTTATTTTTGATGCTCAGAATGGATGCATTTTCGGAAATACTCTCTGTGTCATGAATTAAATAGAAATACTGATGGTGGATTATTGGCATAGAGGTAGAACGATTTTGTAGAACCACACTTTCGAATAGAAATAGCAGCACCAGCATTTGAGCACAAGACTATTTTTCTGTTGATGATTTAGATAGGAAATGCTCAGTTTCAAGTTAGTCATTAAGATTCAAGTTCTCAGAATAAGTGTGTGTTTTCTTCTTAGGATAGCATTCAGATAGAGACTAGATGCTTACCTGCACATACTGTGTATCAACTCGAAGTTTACCAACCCTGGTTTGACAATTTAGTGTTTCAGGTCATTCAAAGCTTCAATTTAGTAGCCTGACATCCTTCACAGAGGCTGAAGGAACGTATGCGGTCACTTTTGAATGCAAGACATAGACTCTGAAATATTTGAGAGATTTCACTAAGGCATAGGCATGTTTCTCCATGATTTCATACCTGACCTCTGCATCTTTTAATGCCTTGCTGAAGAAGGCGATGGGTTGCTCTCGTCCTTCCTCATTTTTCTGCAACAAGACCGCTACTACTGTATCAAAATAAGTGAAAGAGAAGATTAGGAAATATTTGGAATAGTGAAGACTGATCAACATAGGTTCCTCAGTCAGTGCTCTTTTTATTTGGACAAAAGATTCCCTGGGTTCAACAGTCCATTTCACTTCATTTCCCTTCTTGAGCATGGTTGTGATGTGTTTCACCAGCTCAGCGAAATTCGAGACGAATCTCCTCAGAAAATTAATCTTCCCCAAAAAGGCCTGAACTTCCTTCTTAGATCTGGGAAGTGGCAGGGTCCAAATTGCCTCCACTCTACTAGGATCAATCCTCACTCCTTCTGTTGATACTATATGGCCTAATAGATTCCCCTCCTCCATAGCAAACAAAGATTTCTTGGGGTTTAGGGAAAGGCCGAACCTTTGACACTTTGAGAAAACTTTCCTCAGGTGACAGCAGTGCTCTTTATCTGACCTTGAGAAGATTGTGATGTCGTCCAGATAGATCATCACAAACTGATCTTTCTTCCCGATAAAGGCTATGTCCATGGTTCACTGAAATGTGGCTCCTGCATTCATCAACCCAAAAGGCATTTTGGCATACATGAATGTTCCACAAGGAGTGGTAAAGGCCATTTTTTCTCTATCCTCAGGCATGACCGATATCTGATTATAGCCAGAAAAACCATCGATCATGGAAATCCTAGAAGCATCGGTTACCTTCTGCAATATGTGTTCCATGTTGGGTAGGGGATAATTGTCTTTCTTTGAGCTCCTGTTCAGGTTCCTGAAATCGACACAAAGCCTGATTTCTCCACTTTTCTTCCTTACTGGAACCAAATTGGCCACCCATTCGGAATATCTTAAGGAGACGATGATCCGGGCCTCTAACAACTTCTTCACTTCTTTCTCCATGACAGGTAGCAACATGGGATTTATCTGTCTTAGCTTCTTCCTGAATGGTTTAGCCCCTTCCTTCAGTGGGATCTTGTGTTCAATGACGGATATGTCATACGTCTTGAGGTCTTCATAGGTCCATGCAAACACATCAACAAATTCTCTCAGCAACTTAGTATATTCAGCCCTCTGTTCTGCGGTCAAACTCCTTGACAACTTGACAAACTTAGGCTCCTCTAGTGTGCAAATGTTGCACTTGGCTATGTCATCATCTTCACCTGAAACCCTCCCCTTTACTGCCACATCATTCCCATTGAACAATCTTTCTAAAGGAATTAGTCCCCTCGGAATGTGATTTCTAGGTAGCTGAATGATCTGGTGGTGTTTTAGGATAAATTCGTGAGTGCGGACATAGACCAATCTCCCTAGATCCACCTGGATCTAGAACAAAACAGAACAGAATAATACACTTTCCCTAGACTTAACCTATTGAATGAACTAAGAAGTAAGGATTGTGGACATACCTTATGAACACTTTCCTTATATCTCTGTTGTTCCAAGCTTCGCTCCAATGCTCTTGCACCGTTCAGATCACAACAGTACAAACAGTACAAACCAATCGAAGTAAAGGCAGTTTAATATATTCAATGGCTAGTCTATACATATGATCAAGGAATTATGTAATAAAGTGACATCATCTTTATGGGAAAGGGACATATTACTGTATTGATTAATTGAAAGTGAAACTTACAACCTGAGCCTTGATGTCGTAGGTCTCTTTTCGATGGCTCCTAGCTCTGACACACACACTTGCTCATGCATGAAGAAAATCAACCACATTTGATGACCTTGTTGTTGTCTCTTGCTGCTGTAGCATCAGTCCTTCATACAGTCTTACACTAATTCTCCAATCAATCTCTTGCTAGCTTGCTTCTAACCTTTTCCATGAGCAATCTCCTCAATATATAGGAGAAGATAGATTAGTTACTTGGATAGGGAATGATCCCAAGATATCTGGAAAGTCAGTACTTTGCCAACCA
>ML776648.1:441311-488764 GCA_009831015.1 Picea engelmannii | reverse complement strand
TGTTGGTGTAAAAGAGCCCTAGAAAAGAGTTACTAGATCAATTTTAATATTACGCAATGTTTTTAATGGCTGTTGTTTACTCACAGGTAATGGAAGTGAAACTCATGATGTGTGACTCTGACCCAAATAATGCAAGGATATGATGGAATATAAGTCTTTTCATTCGATGAATCCTAGTTATGGGAGAGAGAGAACAATTTCTGAATCAATATGAATACTACAATGCAAATGCAATGCTCAATTTCCTTTCAGATGTGAATGCAAACAATCATGAATCAATGAACAGTTTCTAAATGTCTTTTTCAAAACTTCAATACTCTAAAACTTTGATTTTCAACGTTTTCAACAAAGCAAAACAAGATCTTGAAAGAAAACTTATGGTTCACTTTCCAAGAAGAACTCTTAATGAGAATGAAAATCAATTATCAACAATCAAATAATGACAACCCAATCAAAACTTTCAATGAAAGTAAAAACAAAAAGCAAACCAAGGAGTTCCTCAATGCAAATGAAAATCGTCCTTTCGAACCAACAATCAAATTAGAAACACCAAACACTTAACTTCCAATCAATCACTGATTCTTAACCAACACGACACATTCAACTCCAGAAATCAAAGAGAAGAAAAATGCCAATAAAGGCTAAGAGATGAAAGTCAAGTTACCAAAGCAAGAAAGAACCTAGAAAACCTAGATCAGATCTAGCAAGTAAACTAAGCAAAAGATATGTAATCCAGTGATCCAAAGTGTCAAAAATATGTAATTCAACCTTACTGAGCAATTGCAAAAGTCAAAAATTGAATTCAAAAAATTTCAAAAAGATGTTCGCAGGCCAGTGTGTAACACAGTGCGAGAAACTAAGATTCTCGCAGGCCACTGTGATGCAGAATGCAAACTGTTCGCTTTGAAATATATGTGCAGACTGCGAACTGCAGTGGTTCTCGCAGGCTGCTAATGGCCACAGTGCGAGAATCCCTGAAACTAATGAAAATTTTGAAAAATCAAGCAAAATTTAAACTTGCTTATAGACTCAAAAGGTCTCTCAGGGTATCCTGAGGACTCAGAGACTGACAAATCAGGAGAAAAAGGAAAATAGAACAAATGGCCACAGAAAATTCGAAAACCATAAAGACAAAAGGGATAAGTTCCCCAGTGGAGTCGCCAATTTTGTTTCAAGATAAATTCGTGAGTGCGGACACAGACCAATCTCCCTAGATCCACCTGGATCTAGAACAAAACAGGACAGAATAATACACTTTCCCTAGACTTAACCTATTGAATGAAGTAAGAAGTAAGGATTGTGGACATACCTTATGAACTCTTTCCTTATATGTTTGTTGTTCCAAGCTTCACTCCAATGCTCTTGCACCGTTCAGATCACAACAGTACAAACAGTACAAACCAATCGAAATAAAGGCAATTTAATATATTCAATGGCTAGTCTATACATATGATCAAGGAATTATGTAATAAAGTGACATCATCTTTATGGGAAAGGGACATATTACTGTATTGATTAATTGAAAGTGAAACTTACAACCTGAGCCTTGATTTCGTAGGTCTCTTTTCGATGGCTCCTAGCTCTGACACACACACTTGCTCATGCATGAAGAAAATCAACCACATTTGATGACCTTGTTGTTGTCTCTTGTTGCTATAGCATCAGTCCTCCATACAGTCTTACACTAATTCTCCAATCAATCTCTTGCTAGCTTGCTTCTAACCTTTTCCATGAGCAATCTCCTCAATATATAGGAGAATATAGATTAGTTACTTGGATAGGGAATGATCCCAAGATATCTGGAAAGTCAGTACTTTGCCAACCATTCAAAAGCCAACTCATCCTTCTAGAAGATTCCTTCTAGAAGGATCAATAACTTATCCTTTTTCCTTCTTTAAGAACATGTTCGCACCCTAACCATGAGTACAGTGTGAGAAGTTCACACCCCAGCTGAATGCAGCCTACGAGAATGGATCATTCTCGCAGGAGAATATATATGCAGCCTGCGAACTATCTTTAAAATATGATTTCTGGAAGCTGACAAGTGTAACCTTTCTCAGGAAAATGTTCTTAGTGAAGAGCTTGATTTTCCATCATCATGACATTATCATGACATCATCTCGATGACCAAAAATGTGGATAACAGGTGGTTAGCAATTTTTTTTAAAAACACCTCAGGGTGAGGCTCACCTTCTGTGTCAGGATCCTGATCAATGTGCAATGCAGAAAATTCATCAACAGATTGGAGAAATCTTTCGATTTCTGGATCACCTTCGAATACCTTCCAATGCTTGACATTGTCTGGTACAAAGGGCCTATATTTTATTTCAACATCAGATTTGACCATAGGTGGTAGAGGGACTTTGAGAAAACTAGCTGAGACAGCTAAAGAATCGGTTGAAGTATTTCCCCCCCTCAGAATGAAAGAAATGTTGAAAGCCAAGAAGAAACTATCAATCATGTCCCATACCTCATTTCTGTAATTTCTAAGCCGGGGATTATTAGCACAGTAGGCATTTCTGACTTGCTGGATAATCAATTCAGCATCTCCAAATATTGCTATCTCTTTAATTCCCATTTCTTTCTCAGCCCTCATACCCAAAACAAGAGCTTCATATTCTGTCACATTGTTGGTGGTTTCAAACTCTAGCCTATATGACAGGGAAATGGTTTCCTGAGACGGTGACACACAAAACACTCAAGCACCAGCGCCTTCCCTGGAACAGGCTCCATCAATTTTTTTTTTCCAGATGGGGGTAATGGAGGGAGGAAATTCATAAGGAGTGGAGAGATGCTCTTTGAGTTTAAGGGGGGGCTCGAGGGTATGAGTGAGTTGCAGTAAACTGGAACCTAAATCAGTGTCTACAGAAAAAATGGGATGGTTGGTGGGATTTGCTTCATCACTGATTATATAGGCCAATTGGGCTTCTCTGTATAGCCTCCTATGTTCTCCTCCAAATACTGGGATAGTAGCATATGTGAGGTCCATCTGCAAAGTTTCCCCCAGTCTTTTTATCCAATATCTTGACAACAACATACTGAACTTAGGGGGAACATCAGCCACTACAATATCCATGACCACACTTTTCATGGGAAATTGAAACAAGGTCACAACTAAGTCTTTGATGACCCCTAGACATTGAACTTTTTTGGAGTCAAAGGAATAGAGGTCATGATAGGATCGGTAAATTCTATCCCTAGTTCTTCCATGACAGTTTTGGGCATGAGGTTGTGAGAAGCCCCTGAATCCATCAAGCAGTTATGCAACACCTTGTCATGTATATTCAAGGAAGTGTAGAAGGGAGGGGATGAGTCATTCCTATCTTCTACCATAGGACCTAGAATAACTGCAGGTTTTTCATCTTGCAAATTGATGGAGTATGTGGGAAGGAATGAGACCTCATACTGTAAAATCTCAGATAAGCGCTTCTTGAACCCTTCATGTTTAATTAATTCAGTTAGGGGCACAGGGATCCTAATCTTTTGAACTTCATGATTGAAATTAAAAGAAGATGTAAGCTTCGGGATTTCTCTTATTTCAGGAACATGACTCTGGACTATGGGAGAGAGGGGTCGAGGCTTCTTACCTCTGTGATTGTCTGCTACTTCATTAGAAGGTTTTTCTTCTCTAGTGGACTGCTCAGGAACATCAGGTGCTACTGTCTTTTTCTTAGACCTCAGATCATACCTGCCTTGGCTGCCACTAGCCTTGTCTCCCTTTCTCAGTTCATTTAGCTGACTATCCACGAGAGACTCCTCATATGCTAATTGAGTGAGATGAGGGAAAGGAGGAGTGTCCCCGAAGCAATGGATTTCAGGATCAAGCTCATATGTTCCCTCTTCTTCTCCCTCGACCATGCAATTGTTTTGAAAAGGGGCCTAAAATTTCTGGTCTTCTCTGTCTCTTCCCCTCTCTCTTTGCATAGTCAGGGAAGTGATATTGTTTGGCCTCCTAAAAAATCCTTTGTTTTCGGTGCTCTAAGGGCCCTTGTATTTTTGCCTCCCTTCCACCTTCATCCTCTCCATCTCTGCAGACAAAGACTTCACCATCTTGGTCAATTCATCCACTTGAGGGTGGGGCACCAATGGGCTAGAAGTTGAGGCTTCCAACCTTCCCTTTCTTCAATCTGCATCGGCCTTGTTCCTCAGTCTATCAGCTACTAATACATTGGATTCCACTTCTATGGCTGCATATTGCATTTGAGCTAAGGAGGTGGCTCTTCTTTCTCTCAATAAAAGACAGAAATCGGGGCCAAATGCACTAGCATAAGAAATCTTGGCCGAGGCTTCTGAAGGCTTTATTTCAGCGGGAATTTTATTATACATCTTATTGAATCTTTTGAAGAAGTCAGGGACAGACTCTCCTTCCATCTTCTTCAAAGACCCAAAATCTATCATGTAATACATGAAATACTTCCTATCTCCCCACTGCCTCAGGAAAGCACTATCCAGGGCTTTGATCCCAGCAATAGATCTGAGGGCCAATCCTCTAAACCACTTTATCACCTCACCATCCAGGATCTGGATGAAGACCCTCATCTAGACATCTTCATTTTCAATGTTCAAGTTGTCTGCATAACTGTAGAAAGAAACCAGGTGCTCTTCCGCAGTTATGTCCCCTTCCCCAGTGAACTTGGGCATGTATTTCAAGTAATCTTCAGTAGGGAGAGGATTCATAGGATGAGGTAGGATTAAGGGAGCATATCTGGCAACGACTATGGCGTCCATTCTATTCAGAGGGGGATTAGCACCAGCCATAGGAATATTAGGTGGAGGAGAACTTGGAGGAAAAGGAGTTCGCGAAGGGGCTACTGGGATTGAGTCTTGAAGTGGGATAGGAAACAAAAGGGGATTTAAGGAGAAGGCTAATGGGCTCAAGTAAGTAGATTCTCCTCTTTGTGTAGGAGTGGTAACCGTAACAAGAGGAGGAGTGATAGAAATAGGAGTGGGGAAATCTTCAGCGGTCCTAGGTCTATGCCAAGGTACAACTTCAGAGGAGAGGGGAGTGACAAGGATTTCTCCCTCCAATCCCAGACTAGGAGGGGAAAACTCAGTAGGAGCACTCCCGAAATTCAGGAAACGGGAAACCTCTGAAAGAGGTCTATTAAGAAACTGAGGAGGAGAAAATGAAGTTCCTATAGAAAGAGATGGCGGAATACCTAGTTTGGCGATGGAAGTTTCTTCTTTAGAGGCCTTTCCTTTTCTGAGAACCACCTCTGGATGAGTTTCAGGTGTAGCTAGAGGTAGCTGTGGATGAGATCGCGTGTGTCTGCCCCTGAAAGCCACAATTAATACAACAGGTTCACCACAGTGGAGTCGTCACAATGGAGTTTCCAGGTGCACAGTAGCAATCTTCAAAGGCTTTGATGTCTGATGCACCTTTAGAATCATAGGTTCAATGTCATTAAATCCCGGGGAAAATTTTCAACTTCATCCCCAGCAACGGCACCAGAAAGGTTAGTGTCGTAAGTCACCCCTAGATTGCAGCAGGAGAAGAGCCCGACGCCCATCAGTTTATGTCACGATTTGTTTAATGGGGTCATCGAATGGAAGTTAACTCAAAATGATGTGGTTCTAACTCCGAAACCAGGCCAGGCATGCATGGGCAAGTGAGGTCTTAGATAAACTTTAGACAGTAAGTTGTAGTAAGGGTGAGTAGGGGGAAGACTTGTATAAGAGAAAAGCAAAGGTCTGTTGTAAACATTAGGTTTCTAACAAAATGTAGGGGGAAAACATCTAAACGCAAGATCTTCTTACATTCGAATGCAGAAAACCAGAGAATACAACAATGCAACGATAAATCCTTTATCATAACATAATTACAATAATTTGCACGAATCAGTCGATCACAAACTCTCTCAGTATGAGATGAAAACTAGATGGAGTGAGAAGATTGTCCGTAATTAAACAAGAAATATTACATACAGATGCATAACCAAAGAAATGGAGTGTCTGTTAAAACTTTACAATTAGGAGCTTTTCTCTACCATCGATGGATTACAAAAATACCAAGACTGAGTCTATATACTCAAAAAAATTGCCTAACAGAGGTGTCCTCAGTCTCCCAAGGCTTGGTGTCCCTTCAGCCGAATTCAGATGGATATCCTTTGTCAGACGCCACCTTAATTGCGCATGGCTCCTATAAGGGGGGTAGCTGAGCCAGTAAATGTTGAGTTAGCATGTGCAGACCTCCTCTGGCTAGTCGAGGAATCAGCATGGCTTCTTTGGAAAAATGGGTATATATGACCCTCTCGAGCAGAGCGCTTGCCAGACCGTCCATACCTTACACTTAATGCATGAGGAGAGGTTTCAACCGCCCCTTCTCACCCTCATTTATTCCAACCGAAAACCAGGATTGAAGTCGTGTCAGATGGCACCTGGAGATCGTGATGAACCTTTCGGTGACTAGACCCAATGACTTAGGCCCCCTTTTCACAGCTCTTTTCATTTTTCAATTGACCACGGGCTGTGACCCTGCGTTAATTCTTAAAGACGCTTTTGGCGTTCGCGAATAGGAAGGGGCTGATCCTTTCTTCTTAAAATCACGATGAGAGAAATGCCGAGATGGCTTGATTGGGTGCCACGTGTCACCTTATATCTGACGGTCCTGAACACACTCAATGATGTTGTGGGCCCAGGTCCTGGACACTCCCGACACCTCGTGCATCGGGAATATGAAGGAGCTGCTCCTTGTGCATCGGAGTCACGATGAGCGAAAAGGTGAGGGGCCTAATCGTGCACCACGTGTTCCTTTTGGATGGATGATTGGGATGGCTCTGTAACACCGCGGGCCCGATTTTGGGTGCCTTTGGCACTTTCACGGTTCAGGGTTTCGAGATATAGGGCAACATGGAACCTTCACCCTTCGAACTCTTGAATGCTGAAACACCGACGCGACTAGATCTCATGCCACACGTCCTCTGGATGGATGGCTGCTATATTTCCCTGCACACAATATGGGCACTAACCATTGCGCTAACCTCAACGCAACTTAACTAACTGCAATTTCCCGCCAATCGTTGATCTGTTCCTTTGGATGAACCCTGACCGTTGAAATCAGGCTGCTCGCTCACTTGATTTAAGCCCGAAATGGACTTCTTTTGTGAGTTGCGCTTGGCTCTTATCGCGCCACTTGCAGACCTGATCACTCTTGTGCTTCGGACGAGAAATGTTACTAACAGATTCAGTTGAATATTGGATAAGTAAACCATATAAAAGGTGGTCTGATGGGTCTATTTTTTGAAAAGCATTGGTGTTGGATTTTCCTCTTATGGGAAACAACCTAGTCTAGAAAGTTGGGAATGTTATGAGGGTGAGGATTAGATCGGATCCAATATGGGTTGTGAGTGAACAAGATTTCAAATTTCTTAATAAGGTTATATAAAATCTTCAAAGTGGTGTGTGTTTTGTTTTAAATCATGTAGCATATCCTGAGGTGACCACCATTTGGTGACAAGAATGGAAATATGCTTTCATGTTGGGTTTGGATGAAGGGGAGGATATGGAATGGGAGAGATATAGTTAATCACATTAGGATAAAGGAAGTGAAGGATGATGTAACACCCATGTTTCCCCCATTTTGTAATTAATCATTAATTATGACCACCATGCTATGGCATGGGAACAATGTAAACGTATTATTGTTTAGATTGCCAATAACTGACCATGGGGGTGAACCCTTGAAATACTGGCCATGATATCACTAGAGGAAAGAGTGAGGGAATAGTAGAGAGAGTTCATTATGTCAAAATGAACCAAATTATCTTTTTTAAAATAATAAGCCGCATCCTGATCCCAAGGAAAAAACAGTTAATGAAAAAAGGAATGGTAGTTGAACAATCAATTTCCCTCCATGAATGGAAGCATGGAGGGTCTGGATGAGGATACAAAAAAATGCTATCCCGAAGTACCACATAGTGTAGTTTTCCTGCAGGCCTAGACTAACGTGATTTTCTTCTGACAAAAGGAACAGGATAGGTCCAGAACCTTCTTGGGAGGAAAAACGTGTGCTAGAATACACATGAAGGAAAACAAGAAGGATACCACACCGGGAGGGGGGTGTACGACCTAGATATGAAGAGAGAAAGAGGAAGAGCATGTGAGACTCTCTAGCTGAGAAGAAGAATTGGAAGATTAAGTTGTTCTGGTTGTTGGAGAGAACAAGAGAAAGGATCTTTAAGAATTCGCAAAAAACAGGACCTGAGCAGAAGGTCATGAGCTTGATGATGAGGAGCATTTGATAAACCTCGCAGAGGCTATGTTAGAGATAGGATCTATGAGAATTTGCAAAATTTCCCTAGTGATATCATTTCTTGGCACGAGGGTGGCCAGAGTGCTAAAAATGAATGCCTATGAGCCTACGGTTGGGTGGAAAGGCGAACACCCATAGTCAGTTTGTCAGTGATAGGATGTAATAGATAGGTATTTTTTTTAACTCATGCACTTGGATTGAAATGTATGATTTGAATGTTTGTAATTGTGATTAATTGTGCCTTGTGTCAAATTAATGGTTATAATTCTTACTTCTCTTCTATAAGTCATTGCATTTGAATGGGTGTAAGCTGAAAAGTTTGGCCTCTGGGATGGTTCCAAAATACCTCTCCCTATTTTAGAACTTAAGTTCTGTGAATCAGAGGGCACTTCCTTCAAATAAATTTTCGAAGAGACCACAGGCTCATGCCCATGGCCTTAACCAAATCTTAGATAAGAATTAAAGAGTGTAGCCTCTGGAGCTTGACAAAGTTCCATAGGACCAGACCCATGGAACTCTTTGCTACACTCAAAAAAGAGCTAAGTGTTCGGGACTCTGGGAGTCCAGATATTTGGGGCGAATGAACACTGCAACATCCAAATGTGCTGAAGGAAACCTGTTGGATCGGTAACTTGACAGATGACTAGAGGCCAACGGTCAGTTACCTGTAATCACGAGAGTTGTCCCCTTTCTAAACCCCAATCATATTCTCGGTCGTGAAGTAATGTGAGCCATACATCTGAGGGTATTTGGTATCTCCCCTAACAGTTGGATCTACATTGTGGTCAGCCTAGTGTTTACCACTTCAGGAGAACAGAGGTGTTATAACACCAAAACCTCCAAATGTCGGAGTCATGAAGTAATGTGGGTCGTCGATCTAAGGATCCTTCAGGACCCCGCTTGACCATTTGATCGTAGGGACGTGCATGTCACGTCTAAAGAACATGGGGTTCCACATGTCTAGAAAAAATGATGCCATGTGTGGTGGCCTCGTGACATAGTAAAGTGGTGTCGGTAACCTGAGGTAGGTGTCATGCATCTTACTAGTGTGTTTTGGGTTGACAGGTGTCCCTCTAAAAGTGGTTGAACACTGAAACCTAGGGACCTTTGAGCTATAATTGTGAGTCATTGATCTGGGGAGTCCAATGAGAACCTCTCCCAACCACCCGATCAACTAGTGGAAGGATTTGCATATAGAACTTCGGTGAATTCCTACTCTGAGAGAGAAAGGGCGTTAAATAGTTAGAACCTCTGAATGGCGAACTCACGAAGTAACATGGACCATCGATTCGAGGATGATTTGGGATATATCTCAACCATTGGATATAGACTGTGGTCAGTCTGGCACTGACCACTCCAGGAGAAAAAAGGAAAATACACATCCAAACCCCCAAACTCCGAATTCGCAAAGAAATGGAGGCCATAGATCTAGGGATCTACATGGACCTATCTCGACCATAGGATAAAAAGTAATGGGAGGTGGTTGGAAGGAGTTCATACTTTGGGGCTCTGGGTTATTTCATAGATATGAGAGGTTAGAGGCTTCCAGAGGATGTCTGTCTGGAGTGACGTGGCATGCTGATGTCACCGAGGGTGACATGGACCCATGTTTGGCATGCCATGTGTCACCTTGAGTCATTATTTTACATGCCTTATATGAAAATTGGAACATGACATGTGTCACCCATTGATAGGGCCACATGTCATCTATGTCCTTGTCGCATGTCAACCCCTGGTGGTGCACAGTTGCTTGACCTAATAGTTTTGGGACCCCAGGAGTTTGGGAGTTTAGAAGTCCAGGAGACATAGGTTGTTAGAACATATTCTAAAAAGGGACTAAAGACCGGTGCTACCTGGCAGGACCTTGGGAGTTTAAGATTTCAAAACTCCAAGGGGTTTAGGATGTTAGAATGTATGCTCCAAAAGGGATGAAGGTCGGAGCTACGTGGCAAGACCTCAGGAGTTCGGGATTTTTGTGGGTATATTCATAACAACATGATGAGGAACCTTGCCAAAGGTCGGAGCCATGTTGTGGGATTTTGGGACTTTAGGACTCTGGGAATGGTTCATACATGGATAGGAAGGATGAAGGGGTGAAGACCCAGTGATCGCGAAGGCACGAGAAACATCCCCTGTAACCGCCTCTCTAGTGACCATGTCATCGCTAAGGGATGGAAACCATGGTCAAGTCCATGCCAGGTGGAATGGATAGATGAGGAAAAACCATGTGGGTGCCACATGGCCTTTGACTGATGATTCTTGAAGAGATTTGGAAGGGCATAACTTCCAATCCAGAGCTCGGATTTGAGCATGGTAATATTCATTGGAAATCTATTGACGAGCAGAAGGTGATGGATATCTCATGAAGAGGATTCAAGATGATGGAGGAAAGAAAAATTTTGATGCGTCATCCCCTAAAAAGGTATTTAAGGGGTTGGGTGTGTTACAAAGTGGTATCAGAGTGGACAACAACACTTGGCCTGCTTGGGCTCACGAAAGAATCAAGTGATTATGTTTTATTTCTTAGAAAAATTTAAGGGAGAGGGCACCCTTTCCTACCCTATCTAGCAGAGAATGATTCAAACATAGGCCTGGATGGGTCGGGGAATAGTCATAATACTAGTTTACCAAGGCTAAGATGATCTTGTTGAGAAGATTATTGTCATACAAAAATTATCTTCATAAGTTCCTTGAGGAGAAGGATGCAGATTAAAATTTAGTTGGGATTTTACCCAAGAAGATTGAATCATGCTAGACTATAGAAAAATAACACTATCATTTCTTTTGGGCAATGATATCCAGTCCTACAAAAGTGGGATTATGCCAAGGTGCATTAATAATAAAACTTGGATGCAAATGACATAAAGTTGTTTTAAGGAATACTCAAGTCTGGAAGGAAAATGGACTGAATAGGTGGTAGTAATTGCCTAAAATGTGGGCTTAATGAAGCCTCTGTTAATTAAAAGTGTTGATTAAATGAAGGATATGGAATCAGGAGTACAATCCTCCATGTATATAGGCCTTATGGAAGTAGGTGAGATCAACCTACTTGACTTGTCGTAACTGAGAAGAACTTCCTACTGGGGTAAACTCCCCTTGTAAAATAAAAGAAGTCATGGAAGAAGTGGAATGACACAAGCAAATTAAAAATCTCGTGGCTGTGATAAATAAGTGTAAATCTATATTAACTAAGGGCATGACTATGCACAATAATGCAAAGAGGTAAGTAAGTGGAACCCGTATGCATTGCAAACAAGGGTATAATGCTTGGTGCACGTAAATATGTTGAAATGCATATCGCAAAGAGAGAGAATGCATATGCCATGAATAAATACTTATTATAGTCTACCATTGAATGTAAAATATGGTGATCATATGGTTAGTGATGATCTGACTATGGAAGAATAAGTAAAAGGTTGATGATGTTGAGTACATAGTAGCCTATGAGGATAAGGTAGAAGGATTAATGAAATGTTGATCCTCAATGAGGTAGAAGAAGTGTTGGGTCACTTCTATATGACCAATGGGTCAGGATGACATCCAGAAGGGTATGGTATCCATATAAGGTATGGATTAGTATGCTCAAGTAGTAGTGAGAGGGAATCTAGAAAATGATTCTCTTGATCGAAAACTATATTGATCAAGACCAGCTAGAAGCTTGATAAGCTGTCTTGTTTCCTTGGGAATTGTTGGAATTGACCAGATGGTATTTCTGGATTGTTGAATAAATTTATACTAGTTGAGGAAAAAATGACTTCTTACTAGTTGTTGCCATGCATAAGGGGGAACATAGTTATGACTATGTCTGATTAAACTTCTATGTGGATATCATGTGAATGATTGTAAGCTCTCATCAGAGAGAGAAAATCAATGATGATTATCTCTATGAGACTTATCATAAGAATGATTGGAAGATCCTTGAGAGAAGGATCTGGAAGTCTGATATGTCCATGTGTATGAATGACACGAAAAAAGGTACAAGCAATGAGCTTTCATGATGAATGTTTGGCTATGTTTGTATATGCTTGAGTACATGGATTTAATGCATTGTGAGGTTTCTTGATATGAAGAATGATATTAATACCCAATAGATATGAATGAATGATATTAAATGTGCAAGTGATGCACATGTATGATGCAATATTAAATGGACAAGGATGCTATGTTGTCAATATAAGAGGAAAAATAATTATTCCTTTTAAGATTGCATGAGAATGATTGTGAACAATCATGAGTAAAATGATTTTAAAGTAAATATGTAAGTGAGTTGTGAAACATACCTATGGTAGCTACACATAGGCTTATGATTATGCATATGGTTAAGTACATCATGGATGTAAGTTAACAAAACAAGGAATATGTGTGGATAAATAATCTGGATGCATGTTTATATTCCTTATAGAAATATTTGGTACACAACTAAATCTAACTCAAGGTTTAGGCCATCATAGCTAGTGAAGAATATGCAATAAGGAAGTTGCATGCTGAAGGAGCTCCCTGTGAAGGAATGGGGTAAAGACTTTGTCAAAAGGACAAAATCACAACCTTAATGACTGTTGAGAATTAAAAAGTGAGCTACAAGCTTATTTATATAAGAATCCTGGATTACATTCTAAAACAAAATGTATGAGTGGAAGACTAAAAAATGAATGTTGACCATTCTGATAACCGAATGGTAATGTACACAATGCACAGGTTCATGATTCATTGTGAAGAAAAGGTTTGTTGTTGTAGCATGTTGATTTACCAAGAAGGTCAAGGTGAACCTAACCAAAACTGCTCAAGGAACAAAGCATGGAGCTCACAATAAGAAGTAGATTGCATAAGCAGAGAAGGAGAAAAGAAGGAACACTTTTCTCACCTTAAGAACTATGAATTGTTTAACAGAGTTGTAAGTCTTATAAGAGCAGTTGTGGGAACAAGTACAACTGGAAAAACGGAGAATGAATAAACAAGCATATTTAAATGAATAGGCTTGGTCAAACCGTGTTAAATAAAGACAGTGTGGCCTTGGAAAAAAATAACTCAGTTGGACTAAAAGTCCAAGGCTATGTAGAAGGAGTTGGATGAGGGAAGAGTTCCTTGACCCCTTCCTTGTTGTTTATTGTATTTCTCTGGTACAAGATATTGTTGTACTAATAAAAGTAAATGTTTTGACATCATAGCGATGATGGTTGTATGACTGTATAAATAATTGAGAATTGTTTGTGTTTCACTCATTGAAACATTAAGGATAATGTGATGAGGTGCATAAAGATATACTAGGACATATATGAAAATGTTTTATTGATTTGAAGGCTATGATGCAAGAATTTTTATATACATGATGACTAATACATTTGTGGTGTATGACATGTGTAGAAAGAAATTGGAGTTGTTAGAAAGACAGTTGCCAATGATGGACAACCTCAAGCAGAGGAAGTCTATGTCGGTCAAGGATGAGTTATAATATTTGGAATTAAATGCATGAGTAAGGATTACCATGGGTACAATGACCAATCTAGGGAGATTGGGGATAAAGGTGTTCTTATTTAACACGTTACATGAGATGCAATGAGGAAATGCATGTTTGCATAGGAGGGAAGAAAATAGATTGCCCATTAAGGAAGGAGGACCTTCCAATACTCTACTTGAATTGTAGAGTTGTTAAAGAAAATGAAAATTTGGGTCGCCATGAGTGTTGGCACATTGGTTACTACTAATGGAATAATGCTTGGGTGCATTCAAGAGAAACTCTTAGTTTCATATGTGTTGGTTGGGGATCGTGATCATCCTATAGCAGGAAGCATAGTCCTGCTATAAGAGTAAATGAGAATGATTAAAACTTATGGTGAAGAGGTTGGTTGAGATCCAACACACCATGCTAAAGTGCTTATCATAAGTGTGACAAACTTGAACCCAATATACATGGTACATTGAGTATGAGTGCAGCCATGAATAGTGGCACATGGATTAAAGTCTTTTCACATTTAAAATTACATTGGGAAAATTTAGTGTGTTCAAAGGATGCATATGTAAATAATAATATATCTTTTTTCCTTTTACCCCTAAATAGATGAAAATTACTTGGACTGTTAGTATGCATAGTTTTGAAATATAATGTGCAGGAAAACTAACAATTTGCTTAGCTGAGGAATGTTGAAATTACAGGAAGAAAAGGGTCTTGGATATGGAACTGGTGTAAACCCATAAGAAAGGCCAATTGTCTGCTGAGAAAAACTGCTATGGGAAGGAAAGTCCCATACTTGTGAATCTGTTTCCTATGCGAAACAGATCTGAAAATAAATGTGGAATTTGGAAATCTGTGAGTGATAGATTTAAGAGGAAATTCTAAATTTGAAATTAATGATAATATCTCATAATTTCTATATACCTGTGATACAGGTGAGATGAAAAAAAAAATATCTGTCAAGGAAGGACAAGTGAAGGTTGCCAAGATTTAAAGCATGAAAAAGGCTATTATTGAGACAGGAGAACCCTGTGGAATCCATGATCTCCCTAGAATATGATGTGTTGTGGCAACGTAAGATGGAGGGATGCCTCGGTAGATAAATTTTGATGGACGCCTCAATTATAAGGCTCAAAGGTGTATCTATAACTCTTCTTGTGCGAGAAAGCCTTGGAAAGGAAATATGGATCACTCAAGGGACCATATAGAAGAGAAGGGGATGCCTAAACCTGGGCTTGGAGGGTGAGTGACCACAAGGAAGAAGGGAAATTTATAATTCTCATACACTATTGATTTGGATCATGAACACAATGGGTATGTCCAAGAAAAAAAGTTAGCCAAGATACCAAGACAACCATGTGGAGGCAAATCCACGAACTGGAAAGATAAGTATTGTGCTACATTATCAAATTTTTCCTCTTGAATTTTGAACAACAGTAAAATGTTTTAGCATGAAATTGTGATTAATATGCTTGTTGTCCAATATTATTGAAGGAAATTCATGGAGGAAAAGAGTCTGGAAAGGACCTGACCAAGAAAGAGGATCAATATTTCTAAAGCAGCTGAAAGACAAAGGCATGACAGGTGTTACTGAGAAATAACATTGAGGACAGTGTTCCTTTTAATGGGGAGGGGATTGTAACACCCCTATTTCCCCCAGCTTGCAATTAATCATTAATTATGATCACCATGCTATGGAATGGGAACAATGTAAATGTATTATTGTTTAGATTTCCAATAACTGACTGTGGGGGTGAAGCCTTGAAGCACTAGCCATGATATCACTAGAGGAAAGACTGAGGGGATAGTAGAGAGGGTTCATTATGTCAAAATTACCTAAATTCTCTTTGTTAAAATAATAAGCCTCATCATGATCCCAAGGAAAAAATAGTTAATGAAAGAAGGACTGGTGGTTGAACAATCAAATACCCCCCATGAATGAAAGAATGGATTTTATAGTCCAAAAACGCCTTACCTATGCATACATGGCATTGGATTTTCCACTTACATAATTTGCCAAATTATTGTTGAGGCTCCTTCTTTAAAAAAAACTTTTTTTGGAACATGTACATTCCCTACTGAACTCATATCCCATGTACACATGCAATCTACATATTAGTCATCCCACGTACATATGCGATTTGCATGCTAGATAGCCCACGTTTACCTCCAAAATTTGCAAAAAATATATAATTGCAAGGAATTCGGCAAAGTTTATGGGCTATCGAGGGTTTCCCAACCATTTCACCCATTGTATCTCATCCCCAAACCAAATAACCATCTTTTTCTCATATAAAAAGAGGTCTTGGGGTCCCATTTACAACAACAAGCAAGAGAACAAGTAAACTCTGCCAAAATCCATTCCCCTTCTTAGCCCAAGTTTTGCATCCCTTTCTGAGATTTGGCCTCAGCATTCCCCTCCAGCCCTTTCTCCTTATACAACCCTTTCCCTTTTGCCAAGAGATCATTTGGTTGTGAGAGGCAAGCATGGGAATGATGCACTTGGAGCAACAATAGAGGATCCTGGACCTGGTTTGAGGAACTTTTGCCGATAAGAAGGTTGTAATCTTTCTTATCTTCATATTGAATAAAAGAGTTTTTTCCTGTCCCAATACATTGTGTCTTTATTCTTGATGGGTGTTCTATATGCACTAAAAAACACTAAAAACCCTCAATTAAATTGTCAACCCAGGGTAAGTAAACTTAGAGTTGTAGCACTATATGTGCCAAGGAAGAAAGGCTAGAGATAGTATAGTCTAATTAAGGAAATGGGATATCTAAGGGCTAATCTTCTTAAGCAAAGACTACTAATGATCAAACCCTATTAATAAACTTAAACTATTTACCTTAGGTAACTTTTGAAAAAAGGATCGATGGATTGTTCTAATAAAGCAAATGAAAACCCTATTTAAAGAAAATTAACTTAATCATGTCAATAAGCAAAAGAAAACTATCTATTTAATATTTATAATGAGAAATAACAACAACAAACTAATTTAATTAACCTACTCAAATTCAATAAGCAACAATAATTTAAGCAAATGAAAAAGCAAGCAACTATCCTATTAAAACAAATAAACAAGCATGCAACTAACTAACCTATGGTAACTTCTACAACAAGTAAACTAATCAAAATTACTCAATAAGCAACTAATCAAACTAATAAGCAAGTGAACTCTATTCTTAAATTAAAATTCATAATTACTTCTAACTTACGAAAGAAAATCTTAATCTATTAAATTCAAAGCATCATTACAATAAAGGTAATCAACAACTACTCTTTAATCTATGATAAGAAAACTATTCTTTAATCTATCAAAGCAATATGTTAGAGCAAGATTTGTCTCACCCTATGTAATTGTAACATCTCGCTCTAGTGCACTGGGAAAACTTATTCTTTGAGGACACTTGCTCGCAAGTGATCTGGACTTTTATGATGTTAAAACATTTATCTTTGATTATGATGCGTTATGATAAATGACATGATGTTTTACTGCTTGACGTAGACAGGTGCTTTGACTCAGTTTTATTGAGTGTGCAGGGTTTTGGACCTTGAGGATGCAGAGGCATCGGTGGAACCCCCTTGGACTCTGGATTGAGTCAGGGAGTGTGCTATTTGGGTTGATTTATTTACTGTGATATTTCATTGATTTGATGATATGATGTTGACATGTTCTAACACGATTGTTGATGATGCAGGTTGACGATAGCTTGCCAACCAGACTCACATACGGAGTAAAGGGGCCACACACGATTTCCAAAGAGGTTGAGGGAGAGGTGTGGACAGCAGCCCTGCCACAACCTACTAGCACTCCCGTCGTGGCTCGAACTGTAGGTTAACGATTACCTAGTTCAAGAGGATCCACGATGCCATGAGGGCAGACTGCGACAGTCACTCACGATGATTCTAAGGGGCGCGCAATAAGGCGGGGGCCTTATTTCTTAGAGTCCTTAGTCTCACACAAGTTCACCTGGTGGAGTGTTGACTCCAGGGGTTATATATGTTTACCAATCAGTCAAGTTGGCGAGTGGCACCCTTGGAGCACGTGGTGCATCTTGAAGGGCATGTTGTGCAAAAGAAACATAAGTTGGCGAGTGGCACCCTTGGAGCACGTGGTGCATCTTGAAGGGCACGTCGCGCAAAAAAATCATAATTTGGCGAGTGGCACCCTTGGAGCACATGGTGCATCCTGAAGGGAACGTCACGCGAAAGAGACATAAGTTGGCGAGTGGCATCCTTGGAGTACGTGGTGCATCCTGAAGGGCATGTCGCGTAAAATAAACATAAGTTGGCAAGTGGCACCCTTGGAGCACGTGGTGCGTCCTGAAGGGCGCGTCGCCTTGATGTTGATTAATGAACAAACCTAGATGGCCTTAAGACATTTAACACATTAAGAAATCCTTAAACAACTTCCCTAACCAAGTGTTGCCCAGTTCAGAATCTAAGTCCTAAGTCTAATACTTTCTAGGGTAAAAATTTAGTCTAACTTTAAGAAAAAGACCCTAAAATAAAAATAAAAATTTAAACAAAAATCCACTTAAGTAATAGTTTAGTCTTCATAAAACTCTTGGGGTAAATGAAGAGAGTAAGAATTTAATTAAAAATATTGGATTTAAGAATTTCAAAGAAGAAATTATTCATTAACTTGTGGAAGTACAAAGATATTAAATTAATAATAAAAGGGAAAGATTTAATAACGCAACTGCCATTTTGGGCTTTAATAAAAAGGGGAAGAAGGGAATAATAAGAATTAGGAAACTAAGTAATGGAGGAAACTTAATAAAGAAAAGATGAGAACTTATGGTAAAAAAAAAGGTCAACATAATAAGGAATCTGCAATTAAGAACCTGTTAATCTGAGCTAATTTAGTAACATCTTTTTTTTAGGAAAGTATTTAAAACATGTAAGGGGATCTAGGAACACCTAGGAGTAAATTTAGGAGAGACTCTAGGTGGGTTAGGGATTTGAGACAGTTAATAAATTTAAAGAAAATATTTATTGGAGAAAAGAGGGGGATGGACAACACTTGTGCGATGGAGAATATTTAGAATATTTTATTGAAACTTAATTTAAAATGTGAATTAGGAAAGTTGGTGGGTCTCAAAACTCTATAAAAGAAAAGGGAGATGAGGAAGAAAGGGATCGAGTGTTAGCATAATGTTACGCTGCTGGAATTGTGACTTGACTGATTACTTGTAGAGAGTTGGGATTTTCCAGCTTGGATAGGAGTGGTAGCTCAACCTTGCGGGGTGAGCTGGGAAGCTAGATCTACCATCTGGATAGTGTGTGGCCCCTTTGGGGCTAAGGGGGAAGCAGAGTACCCCTAGCAATTGGCTGTGAGGTACCGGTGTAGTCTCTACAGTCGGCAAGCGGGAGCGGCGCGGAGCAGAAGCGACACAGAGCGCGGGGTCATCATTCGAGGCGAGAGTTAAGGCAATGGTATGTTTTTCATTGCATGATAGAAGGTATTAGGACCTTAGCCCTCTCTTATTGTTATCAGCATTTTGTATTGGCATTGTGAGATGAAAAATACTTAACTTCAACGGCTTGGGTTCTTAATGGATTAATTGGTTTTCTTGCCTTGTTTTTCGGCAATTGAAATTGTGTTACAGTTATAAAATATTTCTTCTTAATCTGTTGTGCATGTCAGTTGGGATACAAGAGATTTTATGGCTGTGTGTTTATATGACTGTGGGCCTTTTATATATTCCCATGGGCATTTTATTTCACTGTGGGCGTTTATACTCTACAGTGGGTGTTTTTAAATATGGTTATGGGTGTTTTGTTTTAATTTGAGCATTTTCATACTGTCGTGGGCGTTTTGTTTCAATCTAAACATTTTTATATTGCCGTGGGCGTTTTCTTTATACGAATGGGGGCGTTTTATATCACTGAGGCTGTATTCTATATCACAGGGGTGTTTTTATATTTAAGCGGGCGTTTTTAATATTAATGGGGACATTTTATGTTAATGTGGGCCTTTTTATGTTAATGGGGGTGTTTATAAATTTCTGGGGGCGTTATTAATTTCTATGGGTGTTTTTGGTTTTAATGTGGGCATTCATATATGACTGTGGGCGTTATTATATCTGACTGGGGGCATTTTTAAACATGGCTAGGAGTGCTGCCAATTCGTTTTTGTAAAATTTAGTTTGAGATTTCATTCTGGCAATGAGTGTGATGCGAATTCATTTTGTAAAATTTAGTTTGAGATTTCATTCTGGCAATGAGTGTGCTATCAATTCGTTTTGTAAAATTTAGTTTGAGATTTCATTCTGGCAATGAGTGTGCTGCCAATTCATTTTGTAAAACTTAGCTTGAGATTTCATTCTGGCAACGAGTGTGCTGTCAATTCATTTTTGTAAAATTTAGTTGAGAATTCACTCTAGCAACGAGTGTTCTGTCATTTCGTTTTTGCAAAATTTAGTTTGAGATTTCATTCTGGCAATGAGTGTGTTGTCAATTCATTTTCTAAAATTTAGTTTGAGATTTCATTCTGGCAATGAGTGTGCTGCCAATTCATTTTGTAAAATTTAGTTTGAGATTTCATTCTGGCAACGAGTGTGCTGTCAATTCATTTTTGTAAAATTTAGTTGAGAATTCACTCTGGCAACGAGTGTTCTGTCATTTCGTTTTGTAAAATTTAGTTTGAGATTTCATTCTGGCAATGAGTGTGCTGCCAATTCGTTTTTGTAAAATTTAGTTGAGAATTCATTCTGGCAATGAGTGTACTGTCATTTCGTTTTGTAAAATTTAGTTTGAGAATTCACTCTGGCAATGAGTGTTCTGTCATTTCGTTTTTGTAAAATTTAGTTTTTGTAAGACTTGTCACGTCAATTTTGTACTTTTTATTAGTAGTTTTTGGATAAATGTTTTCTTTAAATCATGAAAGATGTTATTCCTTTTTAGTTTCTGTAGGCAGCATGACCGTACACCTTGTATTGAGAAATCAAGAATGCTATTTATTGTGGCTTTGGTGAGCGTTGCTACTATAATCTTCCTTAATAGATTCTAATGCCATACTGTTTACATTGTGTTAATCAATCTTCTAATTCCTTGGGCATGAAATCATAAGCTTTTGTTTCCCACCACATTTGAAGTTGCGTTAGAGGCACTAAGAATGTATTATGTATAAGTAGGGCACATTATCTACTTTACCACTACATTTGGGAACTGGATAATTGAAAGAAAGGTTATTTGCAAATTGCCCATTCATAGATTGTTTGTGGAGTTGGGTAAAGAAATTCCTCTTATTAGATTGTAATTAACCTTGTGCATTAATTGCAAGGAAATTAAAAATGGGACTGTAGGCTCTCCGTCAAACTGATCTAAACAACCTAAAATCATCAAAGGCTGCCCTGATTTCTTTTATTTATTCATTGCTTTTAGGTTTTAGGCTTGCTCCAATTTGGCATAACATCCATGCAATTTCCAATGTTGGATTTAGACGATTTAGAATATTACTAAAATGGTGGAGCATTGCTTAAATGGTAATTCTTAATTATTTAATTATTCTTGATTAAAACTTGAATGAGTTAATGATTTTAATATGTTGCGTTATTATGGCATTCTAATCTTAGATTGAAGTTAATGTTGCTTTAAATGATGAATCATAGCTATTCCTTGTTAATCCATGAAGGAGATAATTGATTTTTGAACATTGCTTTAATTATGAATTAAAGGTTAATTTTCGCTTTAATTGATAAAATGTCACCATTCATTATTCTGGATTAAAATTGAATTGAGTTTCATGATTTAGGATGATGCTTTATTTATGATAGTATAATTATAAATTAATGCCATTTGTTGCTTAAATGATAACTCATAACTCTTCATTTTATTTATAGTTAATGCATGAGTTAATTGATTTTAGACTATTGCGTTAACCTTAAATTAAATGTTAAGGTTGTTGTAAATGAAAAATTTTAACTAGTCCTTATTCTTGATTAAATATGGATCAATTATTTGGTTAAATGTTATCCCAGTTGAGAACAGACTTGCATAATAAGGTCCTGGAATGATTAATTTTAGAAGATACCTAGATGACAAATTTTGATCTATAGTTGCCCAATGGAATGGCCTTAAGACTAGGGTAGATGGTAGTCCTTGTTCAAACTCGTGTTGTACCGGGTCGTAAAATTATGTGTGATTAGTCTGCTAGTGTCGGGCAGCATGTATATACCTCCATGTTCCTTAGAACAATCGCCAAACCTGAGACCTTAAATGGTTAAAATCGATGGGAACCTGGGCTTGAGCATTTCTTATGTGTCTTGGAGGTCCTAACCTTTGCAGGGTAAGATGGGCGGGTAGTCAGTCTTACTTATTGTTGCTTGATCATTGTTAAACGCATGCTGGTACTGTGGTACATCATATGTTGTCTTGCTGTGTTCATCTAGCTTGCATCTTGTTCGTCGTCAGGTTACTAGTTTCTGCCTGAGCAGTCAGCCAGGAGCCTATCTGACCTTCTCTCTCTCCGGAGCAGAGGACTAGGATTAAACGTCCTACTTTCCTGTGCAAAAATAGTAAAATCTACTATTATGAATTCTTCCTTATGTCTATGGTCGTTTAATGCTTGCAGTTACTTTTTTTGCACCTTATGTCTTCTTGTTGTGATCATCGTGGTTGCGTCTTGTTAGTCGTTGGGTGGCGACGTAGAGTCAAGTGTTTCTATTTCCTTCCTACACGCGTGCACACACTTTTGAAAAAATAAAAAAAAATAAAAAATTTGCACCTGTTATCAGAGTTGTTGTCGTAAGTGTTGAGGATGTTACATATGGTATCAGAGTGGGTTCGACCCACGGCTTGGGATTCGCTATGGATTTCGTTGACATGATTAGATTTGATTATACTATTGCTGATCAAGTTGATTGTGTGTGTGCAGGTAATCATGGTTAGAGGACGCCGCGGAGGCAGACGACGGGGTGCTAGGGGAGGAGGCGTGACGCCTCCAGTAGCATCCATGCTTGAGGGGTCTAACCCCCAGGGAGGCGAGCAGGTTCTCGGACAGGAGCAGATAGTGGTTGGCGATGTTGTTGGGATGATGAGATATTTTTAGTGCATGTCCGAGGCTCTGATCAGCCGATTGGATAGAGATGAGTCCAGGGCACCGGCACCCGCTGAGGTTCTGCCACGCGCACCGACCGTTATAGGTAGCATTCACCGTGAACTCGAGAAGGTTAAATTTCCTGAGTTCTTTGGTTCCCCAAATGGCACAACCACCAAGACATGGTTGGAGAATATGGCGATGTGCTTCGCACTTTGTGATTATACCTCCAACATGAAGGTCTGCATGGCAGTCTTTCAACTGAAGGGGAGATCTCTTCTATGGTGGAAGACACTCCTGCCGCAGCTGAACATGGCCGTTGAAGACGTTTCATGGGAACTGTTCGAGGAACGGTTCCGAGAGAGGTACCTTTCAGAGGAATTCATTGAGCGTCAGCTCAATGAGTTCAATGCATTACGACAGGGAGGTCATACGGTGCCCGAGTACGAGGCACATTTTATGGAGCTGCTCCAGTATGCTCCGCACCTTAACACTGAGAAGCTCAAGGTCAACAGGTTCGTGTTTGGCCTTAACGGCAGCCTGTGTGCAAAGTTTAGGATCTTGATGCCTCTAACCTTACATGACGCTGTCCAAAAGGCCCTCATAGCAGAGGAGGAGCTTATTAGTGGGGGTCAGACCAGGACTCCAACGATACCAACATGGCAGGGTTCATCTGGTACACCACAACATCAGACACCAGCGAGACATATGCCTGGATATTGTGGCTTCCAGAGAGGATCCACTTTCACTACACCCCGATGACCGTCGCCTCAGCAGCGAGCACCTTATCGGGGACCACATCATCAACAGCAGTGTCGCCCGCAGCAGCAGCAGTTTAGGCCTATTCAACAGAACAGACCAGGTTTCCAGGCCGGTGGGCCGTCACCTTCTACTTCGGGTACCAGGACTACTGGGATGAAGAAGGGGTGTTGGATGTCTGGGGAGCCACACTACCAGTGCGACTGTCCTGTGGAGAGGACCAGAGTGTCTGGATCAGTCGGACCCACTACCGTGGGAGATATGGGCCAGGCCCATCGGATTGATGCGGTGGTGAATAACCACCAGGAAGAGCACCAGTCGACTGTGCTCGAGACGACAGGTACTGTCGCTGACCAGACCCTTAGTATTTTGATAGACCCAGGTGCTACTGAGAGTTTCATTTCTGGGGCAGCGCTAAAAAGGATTAAGGTAAAGTCAGTCGAACAAGACGAGTTTAGCTTCGTAGAGATGGCTTCAGGAGCCAAACAGAAGGTTGTAGGAAAGGTTATGGGTTGTGCCCTTAACCCGGGAGAGTTTGTCATGAGGGTCAACTTGTATGTCATGATCTTAGGATCTTATGACGCCGTGATTGGTATGGATTGGTTGGAATCGCATGAGGCGATACTCAACTACAAGACGAAATGGTTGATCTTGGTCGATGATGAATGACAGAGACGGGTGATTGTAGGATGGAACCAGGGAGTATCCCTGAGGTTCGTCTCTTCCTTACAGTTACAGAAGAGTATGCACAAGGGGTGCAAACTTTATGCGATCCTTGCGCTAAATTAAAAGGGAGTAGCAGAAGGTCTAGAACACCTTCTGGTGGTGAAGGAGTTTGCGGACGTGTTTCCAGAGGAGTTACCTTGGATTTCGCTGGAAAGGGAATTGGAGTTTACCATAAACCTGAAACTAGGGACCGAACCGATAGCAAGAACACCTTATCGAATGTCGACCCCAGAGTTGCAAGAGTTGAAAATGCAGTTGAATGAGTTGCTGGACCTGGGACTGATATGTCCTCGTGTGTCATCATGGGGTGCACCTGTTATTTTCATTCGGAAGAAGGATGGATCGTGGAGGCTTTGCATTGACTACCGTCAACTGAAAAAGGCTATGATCAAGAATCAATATCCCTTAACAAGAATTGATGATCTGTTTGATCAAAAGAAGGGTGCGACAGTTTTCTCCAAGATCTATTTGCGATCAGGGTATCACCAGTTGCGGATCAAGGAGAATGACGTCCCTAAGACCGCCTTTAAGATGAGATTTGGACATTACGAGTTTACAGTTTTACCGTTTGGACTGACAAATACCCCAGGGTTATTCATGAGTTTGATGAACGGGGTGTTTCGCGAGTACTTGGACAAGTTCATCCAAGTATTCATTGATGATATCTTGATCTACTCTCGGACGATGGTGGAGCATGATGAGCACTTGTGCTTGGTACTACAGTGTCTATGAGAGCACAAATTGTATGGGAAGTTGTCCAAATTCTCTTTTTATCAATCAAGAATTCACTACTTAGGACATGTCATCTTCGGCGAAGGCATCGCCATGGATCGAGCAAAGGTTGAGGCTATTATGGAATGGCCTTCGCCGACGAATGTCACAGAAGTGTGTAGTTTTATGGGTTTAGTAGGATACTATCGACGGTTTGTCGAGGGATTTTCGAAGATAGCAAATCCGATCACGGAATTGAAGAAGAAAAACAAGAAGTTTGTTTGGACCGAGAAATGCGCGGAAGCATTTCAAAGGCTTAAGGAGTTGTTGACCACAACGTCGATACTAAAGGTCCCCGACATGGACGCAGAATTCTTGGTATGCACTGACGCATCCAAGGAAGGTTTAGGCAGAGTCTTGATGCAAGACGTACGAGTGATTGCTTACATTTCGAGGAAATTAAGAAGGCATGAGGAGAACTACGCGACGCATGATTGGAGTTATTAGGCATTGTTTATGCCTTGAATGTTTGGAGACACTACCTTGTTGGACGAAAATTTGAACTAAGGACTGATCATTGTGGACTACAACACATTTTTATGCAAAGCGACCTGAACGCGCGACAACGGCGTCGGTCGAAATTTCTTAGCGAGTACAACTTTGAGATTTCTTACATAAAGGGAACGATGAACGGAGTGGCGGATGCTTTGAGTTGGAGGCTGCGCATATTTTCGGTGTTGCCTCTTCAGACGAATCTACAAGAGAAGATTCTCACTTTACAGCATAATGATGAATGGTACAAGGAGATTGAGGGTTTTATCGGACAAAACACAATGATGGTACCACGATACGAGGGATTTTCATTTGATAGAGATGGGTTATTGAGGTTTAGAAGTCGGATTTACGTACTGCCAAATGATGAGTTGAGGATATTGATCATGAGCGAGGCTCATAGAGCAGTTTACATGGCTCACCCAGGAGTCACGAAGATGAGGGCAGACCTTAAACCCTTATTCTTCTGGAAGGGAATGAAGGCCGACATAGTCAACTTTGTGGCTAGATGTCTAGAGTGTCAGCAGGTGAAGGCTGAACATAGACACCCGACAGGATTACTTCAACCACATGCCATTCTGAAATCGAAATGGGAAGTTATTTCGATGGATTTTATTGTTGCATTGCCACTGATGACAAGGAGACACAACTCGATTTTTGTAGTAGTAAACACTCTAACAAAGAGTGCTCACTTTATTCCTATGCGTACGACGTATCAGGCACCTGACATAGCAAGAGTTTTCATCAATGAGATTGTGATGCTGCATGGCATGCCTAAAAAGATTATATCCGATCGAGGATCAGTGTTTACTGGACGATTCTGGACGAGTTTCCAAGAGGCCTTGGGAACCCAACATAATTTTAGTACTATGTATCACCCAGAGACTGGCGGATAGACCGAACAAACGAACCAAACCTTGGAAGACATGTTGCACATGTACGTGATGGACCAATAAAAGCGTTGGGAGGAATTCTTGCCTCTAGTAGAGTTCTATTACAACAACAATTACCAGAGCACCATTAAGATGGTGCCTTTTGAGTTTCTTTATGGGTGACCGTGTTAGACGCCCTTGAGTTGGGATCAGCTTGAGGATAGGGTCCTGGTGGGACCCGAAGCGATCCAAGAAATGGAAGAGCAAATGCAAACCATAAGACAAAGGATTAAAGAAGTGTAGGACCGACAGAAGAGTTATGTCGATGCGCACCGAGTCGACCGTAGTTACGAGGTCGGTGATCGAGTCTTCTTGCGGGTTAAACCGCATAAGAGTTCGATCAAGTTTGGAAAGGGAGCTAAAATCTCTCCTAGGTTCATGGGACCTTTCAATATTGTGGAGAGAAAGGGGCCCCTGGTCTATCGACTAGCCTTGCCTGATTCTTTGAGGCGTATGCACGATGTTTTTCAAGTATCTGTTTTGAGACATTATATTAGTGATCCTACGCATGTGATTGACATGAGTTCCTTGCAGGTATCGGACGAGGGAGCGCTCACGGCTGAGCCGGTCTGCATCTTAGATCATCGCGTTCGACAGTTACGATGTCGAACGATAGATCAGGTCAAGGTCCAGTGGGACAGTTATAGTCTGCACTCGACGACCTGGGAGGATGAATATGATATGCGCCAACAATTTCCATTTTTTTTTGATAGATAGACTTATGATACTATGGTACTTTTATTTCGGCATTTATACTGAGAAACTTCGGAATGAAGTTTAGACCAAGAGGGGGTGTATGTAACATCCCGCTCTGGCGCACTCGAAAAACTTATTCTTTGAGGATACTTGCTCGCAAGTGATCTGGACTTTTATGATGTTAAAACATTTATCATTGATTATGATGTGTTATGATAGATGACATGATGTTTTACTGCTTGACGTAGACAGGTGCTTTGAATCAGTTTTATTGAGTGTGTAGGGTTTTGGACCTTGAGGATGTAGAGGCATCGGTGGAACCCCCTTGGACTCCGGATTGAGTCAGGGAGTGTGATATTTGGGTTGATTTATTTACTGTGATATTTCATTGATTTGATGATATGATGTTGACATGTTCTAACACGATTGCTGATGATGCAGGCTAACAATAGCTTGTTGACCAGACTCACATATGGAGTAAAGGGGCCACACACGATTTCCAGAGAGGTTGAGGGAGAGGTGTGGACAACAACTCTGCCACAGCCTACTAGCACTCCCGTTGTGGCTCGAACTGTAGGTTAACGATTACCTAGTTCGAGAGGATCCACGATGCCATGAGGGCAGACTGTGACAGTCGCTCACGATGATTCTAAAGGGAACGCAATAAGGCAGGGGCCTTATTTATTAGAGCCCTTAGTCTCCCACAAGTTCACCTGGTGGAGTGTTGACTCCAGGGGTTATAGATGTCTACCAATCAGTCAAGTTGGTGAGTGGCACCCTTGGAGCACGTGGTGCATCCTGAAGGGCACGTCGCACAAAAGAAACATAAGTTGGCGAGTGGCACACTTGGAGCACGTGGTGCATCCTGAAGGGCACATCGCGCAAAAGAAACATAAGTTGGTGAGTGGCACCCTTGGAGCACATGGTGCATCCTGAAGGGCACATCGCACGAAAGAGACACAAGTTGGTGAGTGGCACCCTTGGAGCACGTGGTGCATCCTGAAGGGCACATTGCGCAAAATAAACATAAGTTGGCGAGTGGCACCCTTGGAGCACGTGGTGCGTCCTGAAGCGCACGTCTCATTGATGTTGATGAAGAACAAACCTAGATTGCCCTAAGACATTTAACACATTAAGAAATCCTTAAACAACTTCCCTAACCAAGTGTCGCCCAATTCAAAATCTAAGTCCTAAGTCTAAAACTTTCTAGGGTAAAAAATTTAGTCGAACTTTAAGAAAAAGACCCTAAAATAAAAATAAAAATTTAAACAAAAATCCACTTAAGTAATAGGTTAGTCTTCATAAAACTCTTGGGGTAAATGAAGAGAGTAAGAATTTAATTAAAAATAGTGGATTTAAGAATTTCAAAGAAGAAATTATTCATTAACTTGTGGAAGTACAAAGATATTAAATTAATAATAAAAGGGAAATATTTAATAATGCAACTGCCATTTTGGGCTTTAATAAAAAGGGGAAGAAGGGAATAATAAGAATTAGGAAACTAAGTAATGGAGGAAACTTAATAAAGGAAAGATGGGAACTTATGGTAAAAAGCAAGGTCAACATAGTAAGGAATCTGCAACTAAGAACCTGCTAATTTGAGCTAATTTAGTAACATCTTTTTTTTAGGAAAGTATTTAAAACATGTAAGGGGATCTAGGAACACATAGGAGTAAATTTAGGAGTGACTCTAGGTGGGCGAGGGATTTGAGACAATTAATAAATTTAAAGAAAATATTTATTGGAGAAAAGAGGGGGATGGACGACACTTGTGCGATGGAAAATATTTATAATATTTTATTGAAAATTAATTTAAAATGTGAATTAGGAAAGTTGGTTGGTCTCAAAACTCTATAAAAGAAAAGGGAGATGAGGAAGAAAGGGATCAATTATTAGCATAATGTTATTGTGCCGGAATTGTGACTTGACTGATTACTTGTGGAGAGTTGGGATTTTCCAGCTTGGATAGGAGTGGTAGCTCAGCCTTGCAGGGCGCGCTGGGAAGCTAGATCTACCATTTGGATAGTGCGTGGCCCCTTTGCGGCTCGGGGGGATAAGGGGGAAGCAAAGTACCTCTAGCAATTGGCTGGGAGGTACCAGTGTAGTCTCTACAGTCGACAAGCGGGAGCGTCGCGGAGCAGGAGTGACGCAGAGCGCGGGTTCATCATTCGAGGTGGGAGTTAAGGCAACGATATGTTTTTCATTGCATGATAGAAGGTATTAGGACCTTATCCCTCTCTTATTGTTATCAGCATTTTGTATTGGCATTGTGAGATGAAAAATACTTAACTTCAACGGCTTGGGTTCTTGTTGGATTAATTGGTTTTCTTGTCTTGTTTTTCGGCGATTGAAATTGTGTTACAGTTATAAAATATTTCTTCTTACTCTGTTGTGCGTGTCAGTTGGGATACAAGAGATTTTATGGCTATGTGTTTATATGACTGTGGGCCTTTTATATATTTCTGTGGGCATTTTATTTCACTGTGGGCGTTTATACTCTACAGTGGGCGTTTTTAAATATGGTTATGGGTGTTTTGTTTTAATTTGAGCATTTTCATACTGTTGTGGGCGTTTTGTTTCAATCTGAACATTTTTATATTGATGTGGGCGTTTTCTTTATATGAATGGGGGCGTTTTATATCACTGAGGCTGTATTCTATATCACATGGGCGTTTTTATATTTCAGTGGGCGTTTTTAGTATTAATGGGGGTGTTTTATGTTAATGTGGGCATTTTTATGTTAATGGGAGCGTTTATAAATTTCTGGGGGCATTTCTACAGTGATGTGGGTGTTATAAATTTCTGTGGGCGTTTTTGGTTTTAATGTGGGCATTCATATATGACTGTGGGCGTTATTATATTTGACTGGGGGCATTTTTAAACATGGCTAGGAGTGTTGCCAATTCGTTTTTGTAAAATTTAGTTTGAGATTTCATTCTGGCAATGAGTGTGTTGCCAATTCGTTTTGTAAAATTTAGTTTGAGATTTCATTCTGGCAATGAGTGTGTTGTCAATTCATTTTGTAAAATTTAGTTTGAGATTTCATTCTGGCAATGAGTCTGTTGTCAATTCGTTTTGTAAAACTTAGTTTGAGATTTCATTCTGGCAACGAGTGTGCTGTCAATTCGTTTTTGTAAAATTTAGTTGAGAATTCACTCTGGCAACGAGTGTTCTGTCATTTCATTTTTGCAAAATTTAGTTTGAGATTTCATTCTGGCAATGAGTGTGCTGTCAATTCATTTTGTAAAATTTAGTTTGAGATTTCATTTTGGCAATGAGTGTGCTTCCAATTCGTTTTGTAAAATTTAGTTTGAGATTTCATTCTGGCAACGAGTGTGCTGTCAATTCGTTTTTGTAAAATTTAGTTGAGAATTCACTATGGCAACGAGTGTTCTGTCATTTCGTTTTGTAAAATTTAGTTTGAGATTTCATTTTGACAATGAGTGTGCTGCCAATTCGTTTTTGTAAAATTTAGTTGAGATTTCATTCTGGCAATGAGTGTGCTTCCAATTTGTTTTGTAAAATTAAGTTGAGAATTCATTCTGGCAATGAGTGTACTGTCATTTCGTTTTGTAAAATTTAGTTTGAGAATTCACTCTGGCAATGAGTGTTCTGTCATTTCGTTTTTGTAAAATTTAGTTTTTGTAAGACTTGTCACGTCAATTTTGTACTTTTTATTAGCAGTTTTTGGATAAATGTTTTCTTTAAATCATGAAAGATGTTATTCCTTTTTAGTTTCTGTATCCAACGTGACCATATACCTTGTATTGAGAAATCAAGAATGCTATTTACTATGGCTTTGGTGAACGTTGCTACTGTAATCTTCATTACTAGATTCTAATGCCATACCGTTTACATTGTGTTAATCAATCTTCTAATTCCTTGGGCATGAAATCATAAGCTTTTGTTTCCCACCACATTTCAAGTTGCGTTAGAGGCACAAAGAATGTATTATGTATGAGTAGGGCACATTATCTACTTTACCACTACATTTGTGAACTGGATAATTGAAAGAAAGGTTATTTGCAAATTGCCCATTCATAGATTGTTTGGTGGAGTTGGGTAAATAAATTCCTCTTATTACACTATAATTAACCTTATGCATTAATTGCAAGGAAATTAAAAATGGGACTGTAGGCTCTTCGTCAAACTGATCTAAACAACCCAAAATCATCAAAGGCTGCCCTGATTTCTTTTATTTATTCACCGCTTTTAGGTTTTAGGCTTGCTCCAATTTGGCGTAACATCCATGCAATTTCCAATGTTGTCTTTAGACGATTTAGAATATTACTGAAATGGTGGAGCATTGCTTAAATGGTAATTCTTACTTATTTAATTATTCTTGATTAGAACTTAAATGAGTTAATGATTTTAGTATGTTGCATTATTATGGCATTCTAATCTTAGATTTAAGTTAATGTTGCTTTAAATGATGAATCATAGCTATTCCTTGTTAATCCATGAAGGAGATAATTGATTTTTGAACATTGCTTTAATTATGAATTAAAGGTTAATTTCCGCTTTAATTGATAAAATGTCACCATTCATTATTTTGGATTAAAATTGAATTGAGTTCCATGATTTAGGATGATGCTTTATTTATGACAGTATAATTATATATTAATGCCATTTGTTGCTTAAATGATAAATCACAACTCTTCATTTTATTTATAGTTAATGCATGAGTTGATTGATTTTAGACTATTGCGTTAACCTTAAATTAAATGTTAAGATTGCTGTAAATGAAAACTTTTAACTAGTCCTTATTCTTGATTAAATATGGATCAATTATTTGGTTAAATGTTATCCCAGTTGAGAAAAGACTTGCACAATAAGGTCCTGGAATGATTAATTTTAGAATATAACTAGATGACAAATTTTGATCTATAGTTGCTCGATGGAATGACCTTAAGACTAGGGTAGATGGTAGTCCTTGTTCAAACTCATGTTGTACCAGGTCGTAAACTTATGTGTGCTTAGTCTGCTAGTGTCGGGCGGCATGTAGATACCTCCATGTTCCTCAGAACAGTCGCCAACTATGAGACCTTAAATGGTTAAAATCGATGGGAACCTGGGCTTGAGCGTTGCTTATGTGTCTTGGAGGTCCTAACCTTTGCAGGGTAGGACGAGCAGGTAGTCAGTCTTACTTATTTTCGCTTGATCGTCATTAAACGCATGTTGTTACTGTGGTACATCGTATTTCGTCTTGTTGTTTTCATCTAGCTTGTGTCTTGTTCATCGTCGGGTTACTAGTTTCTACCTGAGTAGTCGGCCAGGAGCCTATCTGACCTTCTCTCTCTCCAGAGCAGAGGACTAAGATTAAACGCCCTGCTTTCCTGTGCAGAAATAGTAAAATCTACTATTATGGATTCTTCCTTATGTTTATGGTCATTTAATGCTTATAGTTACTTGTTGTGCACCTTATGTCTTCTTGTTGTGATCATCGTGGTTGCATCTTGTTAGTCATCGGGTGGCGACGTAGAGTCAAGTGTGTCTGTTTCCTTCCTACACGCACGCACACACTTTTTAAAAAATAAAAAATAAAAAAATTTTGCACCTGTTATCAGAGTTGTTGTCGTAAGTGTGGAGGATGTTACAGTAATCTTGTAGAGAAGGCCTTATTCCATTTCCCTATGCAAACTTATCTTCCCTATTGATTAAATCCAGAGACAAAAATACATTTTTTTCCACTTGTACGCATCTTGCACACTATACAACAAGCGTATACACAAGTTGCTCCACTACAACCCGCGTACATTGGGATTTGTACCAAAAAATAAAAATTAAATGTCATGTGTCCATTTCACAACAGGAGATCTCTGATCCTTGGCCTTCCATATATTGGAAACATTTTGACTCGGCCCTTCAATTGCATTTTCAAGGCTATAAAGAGGCAAATTCCGAGCTATGGAAAAGGAGAAAGAATTCAACTTTGAGAGCAAAGTTACTCTGGAGAAATTATTACTTCATATTGAGTCTGCATCCCTTTGTCCTTTAAGTCTGAACACAGTGTTCAACCCCCAAGCTCTTCCCTTATTGATGGAGAACATCATTGCCTCCCTTCCGTGAGCTTACCTTTGGTGGAGGATTGAAGTGGTGGAGGCCCAGCTGGAAGGAACTTGGTTTCTCAATTCCGGACCGTGTCGACACAAAATTCTGTAATATTTTCACTTCTGATAATCATTTATTAATAGAAATACTCTCTTCCCATCCAATTGATATCTTGCAAATATATGAGTTAATATCCATGGGCATGTTTGTTTTGTATATTAATGGATTATGCTATCTAATGTGCTAACCTTTATATTATCACTATATGCTTGTTGTGCTTGTTTGTTGAGAACTTGTTGCAGGTATAAATCTTTGGGTCAAAGTGCTCAACAATGGACATCATCAAACATCTGGATGAGGTAGGTCCCTTTCTTATCTCGCTTGCACATTGGTTTATATAGCATGTTTTTGGGATAGAGTTGATTTTTGCAGTCACATCTGTCTGTTGTGGTTTACCCTAGCCATAGATATATTTTCCTTGTAACATAAGAGAACTATTCTCTAATCTACAAAAGTAAGGAAACTATCCTCTAATCTATAAAAGCAAGAAAACTCAAATATAGTGTTGATGGTTATGTCTCTGGTGTTTTATGATATCACAATGACATTTAACAATTAATGATAACTCAAGAGGGATAAACTCAATATTAACTTCTATAGAAAAGTGAAAGGTATGAATTAGGAATTCTAGTGAGAACTTAGCCATTATAGAAGAAACATTAACTACACTACATATCCATGTGATTCTTCAATTCATGCATTAATCATCAACAATATAGGAACACTATTCTATTAAATTCAAACACATTTTATGCTAGTGTAAACAAATTCATACTACTTAGAGATTCATAACTGAAAACTAAACTCAATAATCAAATTTTGAATTAAAATTGCAATCTAGATGTAGAATGAAAATTGCATAAAGTAAATTAAACTAATCCTATTTTGACAATTTAAATTGCAAAGGGAAATACTCATAACACATAAATCAAATCCTATTTCTATTTCAGCATATGACAATACAATCAAACTAAGAACTAATTGAACAAACTAGATAAGCAAATTAGGAACTAAAATCAAAACTAACAACTAATCATCCATCGAAACCTTTCCAAAGAAACCATGAATTAAATACCTTGTTTTAACTCTGTTTTAAACTCTATTTCTAAATATAGAAATTCTAACTATCATCTAATTACACACAGGGGTTAGTATATAAGCTTGCAAGATCTCTCCTATCAATTAAAAAGACATGCTATAATTACACTATCCTTCATATTGACCTGCAAAAGAAACTGAAGTAATTAAACTTATGAACAATGATTTACACAGTAAATAAACATAATAAAAACTCATGTACAGGAAATAAAGGAAATGACGATTACACTATATGAATTCATAAGCTAATTGACTAAATATTCACCTAGACCACTGGTGGCCCCCCCCAGCAGGTTGTGGCTACTCCTCAATGATGAATCACGAGCTCAAGCAACACGATTTCAACATTAAAATTAAAAACACAATTTTACACAGTTTTAGAGAAAAATGTCTTGAAATGGAAAAACAGAGCTTAACTATCCTTAGCTTGCTATTTGTCTGACCATTGTTGTGTTATTTATATAGGTTACAAGTTGAGAGGTCGACCACTGGAAGGGTCAACCTCCTCTAAAAACAGTAAATTACACTTAATGTGTTTTAACCGTTGGTGGCTTCTAGAAACTACGTGAGCTAATCAATGCTCAACATAACAACCCAATCCAAGTTGTCAGAAGATCACTAGTCGGAGGCCACGAGAACAAGAAAAACCCATGTCATCAATTTTCCCATCATTGGCTACCAATATGATAACCGCCAAATCGCCCACGGTTTTAGTGCAGGATGGAGTGTTGGTGCCAGATAGAGTACCAGATGTAGAATTGAAAACCACGAACTTCTCTCAATCCATTCACAATTTTAGGAAACAACCCGCTTCGGACCTAATTGGGTATATTACGCACAAAACCCATGTTTCAAATTTTTCAGATTCCACTTCATCCTTCCACAAATTAATATTTAAGTTCGATGTCTGTAATAGTGCCGGATGAAGTACTGAATGGAGTACCAGATGGAAAAATACCATGCGATTTTTCCCTGTGACACATAGATTGTGAATTAGCTCCTTGGAATCATCAAAAAATGCTAAATTACACTTGAAACCATCATAAAGCATCAATCATACATACCTGGTATAAGCTATGGTGATTTAATACAAAAATCCTTCAAAACTCCTTCAAAATAGGAAAATACACATACAATATTGGCCAAAAAGGATCTAATCATCATCATTAAATTAACCAAATCATGAGCCCAACATTACCCCCACACCTAATATTTTTCAAGTCCCATTGCAAACAAAAAGGAATTGCCCCACATGACTAAACTTGTTGAGAAGGATTAGCTTTAGAAGCTTCTCCCTCTTGCCCTAAAGATTTTGTTTTGTGCCTCTTATGTTACTTAAATTGTGCCCTGAGGTTGTGGTTGGTTTTGGTCAATTCATCAACCAACCATTGAAGAGAATTCACCTTTTCTTGGAGTATTTCATTTTCATGGTGAAGATGCTCATCTAAAGTCTTCCTCTCTTCCAATTGTTGCAGTAGCTAAAAATTTTCATGTTGTAACTTCTCAATGGCTGGAGTAGGATTAGATATCTTGGAGGAGGGCTTAGATCCCTTGAGAGATGTATAAACTCTATCAGTTTTAGGATTTGTGATAGGAATTTGTGAGGTAGGGGTAATAGGGGGTTTATAAGGAGAAGTAGGTTAAGATTTTGTCTTTCTATGAGGCTCCAATTCTTCTATAGACACTTCCCTAAGTATTTTGTGAGGGATTTCGAGATCAGAGGACACTTGGATAGGGTCTAAAGTGATTGGGGGTTTTTCATAAGGTTTTCCTCTTGTATTTCGGGCACTTTTGTGAAAAGATCCTCTCTTGAATCGATTAGATCCTCTCCTATTTGTGGGGACTACAGGGAAGTCTTGTTGAATTACCTCTTGTAAATTTTTGGGTGCAGGATCGATAGATGTTGAGGGCATTGGAGAGTTATCAATAGGATTCTTAGTCTTTTTTCCCGATGAGGTTGCAGGGGTATCAACAAGTTTCTTAGTCTTTTGTTCTGGTAAAGGGATAGCTTGAGCAGGAGGGTTTGGAGTCTTCAAAGAATGGGGTTTGGATGGAGTAACAGTCCCTAGACTCCTGTGTGAAATGAAATATATTCCTCCTGTAATGGATGTTTTATCCATATCCTTCAGTCTTAAAATGATTTTGTCAGTCACAGTGGATAGGAGCAGAGGTAGGATAATAGTGTTCCATTATTATTTGTTTTCCCATTGTGCTTACACAATCCATTCTTCTATCTCGCATATTATAAGGCATGTAATCACAACTTTGTAATGAATAGTCTATAAGAAAATAAACTAGTTAAGTGGTTTGTTAAGGATATGTACAACAATTTATAACACACAGGGAATTAGCATTTCAAAGATAAAATAATTGTTGATGTACTAGCCTGTATCATGAAAACAATACAAAGGAATTTTTACAAATATTTCTACTTATTCTAGGCAGTGTTATCATTTGACAACTCATGAAACCCCTCCCCCACACCTAAGTATTGTGACACCTCACAATAAAAAATATAGAAAACCAGTCAATTCTCCCAATAGTCGAAGATTTACAGCTTGTTAAGTGTAGAGATAAATTTCACAGATTGGTCTAACGAGACGGTTAGAAGATGGTCGCACCTATAGGATAAGAGATCATATATATATATATATATATAAGAAGAGGTAGGTGAAAGAGTTTCAATATAGGCTCAAAGTTAGTTCCCAATGGAAAATTTATGGAGTTCATTAACCTTAACTTAACCATACACACTTCATGTCCTCTTTGTCTACAAGTAATGCGGTACATCAGGACAAGTTAATTTTTTTTTTTATCAAATTACCATCCTTGCTAGGTAGAATGCCCCATTGCCAGCAAGCCTATTCAGTACTCCAGAGGGCTTACCTAGTCATACCATAGGCCGGTACCTGCTGCCAGCAGACATGTTCAGTATCCCAACGGGTTAGCCTCTTACACCCTCAGAGACTAGCCCTCCATATTTTAAAATTTTTAGTATAAGATTGCTTTGTGCAAGAAGATGGGGGGACAGCTCTGAAAACAACTTTTTCTTTCATTTTTCAATTGGGATGGTATTTATGTTAGAGGATGACTTTCAGTTATATATATTTCTTAGTGATTGTCCTAATGTAATGGGTACTTAAGCGGACGTAGGCTATCTAAATATATGATATAATCAAGTATTTTTAGTGTGTAGTGGATGGTACCATTGGGAAAGAACTGAAAGGTATCTTTAGGCTCAACTCACTTTCTTCTTTTTTTGATGTTTCCATGGCTAACCACTAATCAAACCTCCTTGTTACTCTTTAATAAAGATACTTTACTCACTTACTTAGGTTTCTTGGGAAAACTGTACGAGTGACCTCTAATCTTGATGGTTATGGTATCACTTCCTTATATAGTGGTGAAGGTGTTTAAGAGAAACTACTTTTAAAATGCCTTAAGAAAAAAAGAAGATGAAAAGCTTTGCAAAAATATGGCTAATTACAACAAGTCATTATTCATTTGATGCTTAGCAAACAACAAGGTTCAAATATAGCAATGTTTTGAAGAAAAATCCTTCTTTTATATTTCCTTGAAACTGTATACTTCTGGTGAAATAAATACCTACAAAAATCTCTAGAATTTTTTACCAACAAAATTCAACATTATTTACATATGTACAGTTGAAAATTCGGAAAACATTCAAGAATAAGGGAAGGGTTGCAACCCAACATTATGAAGAGGTTGAGTTGTCTTATTATTGGGATTGGGCATTGGTTGTGCTGGTAATAGTGTTGGTCTTGGGGAGCTTACATTCTGATATTGTTGTGGTTGTTGTTGTGGAATAGGAGGTAAACGTGGTGGAACAAAACCTGACAGAAGCTGCAGAGTGTTCGGTGGAAACCTAGGATAAGGATGATTGGGCATAGGGATAGGTAGAGATTGAGGGTCCCCTTGGTTATTTCATCCTCTCCATCCTTGAATCCAAGGATGTTGGTACTGTGTAGACCATTTTTTCCAACTTGGTGAGTTCCACTTTTGTTGTTGTTGATAATAGGGTGGAACTTGAAATTGTGGATCTGGGTATGTAAGTTAGTTCCTAGGCTACCATGGCCTCCTAGGTGCATAAGAGGATTCCCCAGGATCCCCAATCCTATAGATGGATAAAAAACTGGGAAATGATGGACATTTTTCAGTTGAGTGGTCCTCCATGCAGAAGCCACAAACTAAAATGTTATCAAATTGGCATTCCCTTGAGGAATGCTTCCTCGTGCATCTTGGGCAATATATGCTCATTGTTGCATTTTCCTCCTCCTGTTTCTTTTTAATTTTTAGGGTGTCCAACTAGGAACCTATTGTTATTAAGATATTTGTCTTGAAGTTTTGTAAAAGGTTCCCTATCTCTGCTCTTGTGATACCACCTGAACTAACTGGTTTTAAGTTTCTATTATAAGGGTCCCAAACATTCTTTCCTATTTTAGCTCTACTCCACAAGTAATTCTTACACATTTCACAGATTTCAGCAAATGGTTTATGGGAGATGTCACCTGATTCCATTAGGTTAAGGATCTCTAGGTATTCCTCTAAAATTCCCTTAAAGAACAGAGCCCTAACTACATCATCTGGAAGGTCATGATATTTTGATTTTTGGGAGATATAACCAAACCGTTCCATATAATCCTCAAGGGTCTTGTCTTCTAACTGTTGGATTTTAAAGATGTCAATACGAGACTCCTTAGTCTTGCATTAGTCTTGGTACTTATTAAGAAAGATATCTTTCATGGCTTCCCAAGACCTAATATTGGATTCTCCCAACCCCATGAACCATCTTAGTGTAGAGTCCTTGAGGGTGGCAAGAAAGAGTTTTAGTTTCTGGGAATCTTGTAAGTAATTGTAGCTCCTACACAAGATGTCGAACTCAAATAGGAAGGTGTCTAGATCTTCATTTCTTTTATCATAAAAGGTGGGCAGTGCTGAGAGGGGAATATTTTTCATATTGACATTTGGGGTGGTGTCCAAAATTGGAAACCCGAAGGTAGTTTCGGTTTGGTTTCCAACTTATTCTTCCTCCCCATGTCTTACATTGTTGTGATCCTCCCGATCATCCATACTGGTTTGGTTTCCAAAAAGAGAGTACTTAAGTGGTTTTATTCTTGAAGAGAACAAGGTATCTCTCTCATGGGAAGGTCTTCCTACTGTTTGGATGTCTGAGACTCTACTCGAGTCGGTTGAGATTATCGGTGCCAAAGTTTCTGTGTCAATTTGAGAGACAATTATATTGGCTGAACTACAAAACAAGGTATTCACCTGTTCAGGGTCTATGATGTCTTCAAAGTTAGGATCTCCTGATGGTGGTAAGAAAAAAAAGTTTGTATTGTTTGGTTATGCGGAAGGCTCTAGTGGTCTTGTCTCCTGTCCCACTATTACTAATTCTTCAATTTTTTGTTCTATAGTGCTCCCTTTGTTAGTCTCTTCAGAGACTTCTTTAGCTCTTTGAGTTGAGCTAGCTCTTGTTTTTCGGTATTGATCTATGGAGCTTATAAGTGGAATGTTCCTTCCCCCAAAAAGGTCGGAAGGAACCTTGGTTGAAAGGTCTGATTTAGATTTAATGTATCTACCTTTTGGTTCTCTAGGTCTGTTCATGAAAGAAAACAAAAACAAAAACAAAAACTACCATTGGATTTGGGGAAGCCTGCTATAGCAGATGCGCAGGTTTTTACCTCTCGTCTTAAAGTCCCCCCTCCATCAAAACAATGTGAATGTTTAGAAATGATCTAATTCCTACCTTGAGACAACTCCCCGACAATGACACCAAAAATGATGGGTGTTCTATATGCACTAAAAAACACTAAAAACCCTCAATTAAATTGTCAACCCATGGTAAGTAAACTTAGAGTTGTAGCACTATATGTGCCAAGGAAGAAAGGCTAGAGGTAGTATAGTCTAATTAAGGAAATGGTCTATCTAAGGGCTAATCTTCTTAAGCAAAGACTACTAATGATCAAATCCTATTAAGAAACTTAAACTATTTACCCTAAGTAACTTTTGAACAAAGGATCGATGGATTGTTCTAAGAAAGCAAATGAAAACCTTATTTAAAGAAAATTAACTTAATCATGACAATAAGCAAAAGAAAACTATCTATTTAATCTTTCTAATGAGAAATAACAATAGAAAACTAATTTAATTAGCCTACTCAAATTCAATAAGCAACAATAATTTAAGCAAATGAACAAGCAAGAAACTATCCTATTAAAGAAAATAAACAAGCAAGCAACTAACCAACCTATGGTAACTTCTACAACAAGTAAACTAATCAAAATTACTCAATAAGCAACTAATCAAACTAATAAGCAAGTGAACTCTATTCTTAAATTAAACTGTATAATTACTTCTAACTTACAAAAGAAAATCTTAATCTACTAAATCCAAAGAATCATTACAATAAAGGTAATCAACAGCTACTCTTTAATCTACGATAGGAAAAATATTCTTTAATCTATCAAAGCAAGAGAACTATTCTCTAATCTACAAAAGCAAGGAAACTATCCTCTAATCTATAAAAGCAAGAAAACTCAAATATAGTGTTGATGGTTATGTCTCCGGTGTCTTATGATATCATGATGGCATTTAACAATTAATAATAACTCAAGAGGGATAAACTCAATATTAACTTCTATAGAAAAGTGAAAGGTATGAATTAGACAATCTAGTGAGATCTTAGCCATTATAGAAGAAACATTAACTACCCTGCATATCCATGTGATTCTTCAATTCATGCATTAATCATCAAGAATATAGAAACACTATTCTATTAAATTCAAACGCATTCTATGGTAGTGTAAACAAATTCATACTACTTAGAGATTCATAACTGAAAACTAAACTCAATAATGAAACTTTGAATTAAAATTGCAACCTAGATCTAGAATGGAAATTGCATAAAGTAAATTAAACTAATCCTATTTTAACAATTTAAATTGCAAAGGGAAATACTCATAAAACATAAATCAAATCCTATTTCTATTTCAACATATGGCAAGATAAGAAAACTAAGAACTAATGGAACAAACTAGATAAAAAAATTAGGAACTAAAATCAAAACTAACAACTAATCATCCATCGAAACCTTGCCAAAGAAACCATGAATTAAATACCTTGTTTTAACTCTGTTTTAAACTCTATTTCAGCATATAGAAATTCTAACTATCATCTAATTACACACATGGGTTAGTATCTAAGCTTGGAAGCTCTCTCCTATCAATTAAAAATGCATGCTATAATTACACTATCCTTCATATTAACCTGCAAAAGAAACTGAAGTAATTAAACTTATGAACAAAGATTTACATAGTAAATACACATAATAAAAACTCATGTATAGGAAATAAAAGAAATGATGATTACACTATGAATTCATAATCTAATTGACTAAATATTCACCCAAACCAATGGTGGCCCCCCCAGCAGGTCGTGGGTACTCCTCAATGATGAATCATGAGCTCAAGCAACACGATTTCACCAATAAAATTAAAAACATAGTTTTACACAGTTTTAGAGAAAAATGTCTTGAAATGGAAAAATAGAGCTTAGCTATCCTTAGCTTGCTATTTGTCTGACCACTGTTGGGGTATTTATAGAGGTTACAAGTAAATAGGTCGACCACTGGAAGGGTTGAACTCCTCTAAAAATAGTTAATTACACTTAATACGTTTTAACCGCCAGTGGCTTCTAGAAACTAAGCGAGCCAATCAACGCTCGACATAACAACCCAATCCAAGTTGTCAGAAGCTCAGTAGTTGGAGGCCATGAGCATAAGAAAAATCCATGTCGTCGATTTTCCCATCACTGGCCATCGATATGATAACCTCCATCTCTCCCACGGTTTTAGTGCAGGATGGAGTGCCAGATGCAGTGTCGGATGGAGTACCGGGCGCAGAATTGAAAACCAAAAAATTATCTCAATCCATTCAGAATTTCAGGATCGACCCATGTGGGACCTAATTGGGCATATTACGCACACAACCCATGTGCCGGATTTTTCATATTCCACTTCATCCTTCCACAAATTAATATTTAAGTTCGTTTCCTATAATAGTGTCGAATGAAGTACCAGATGGAAAAACACCATGCGATTTTTCCCTGTGACACACAGATCGAGAATTGGCTCTTTGGAATCATTAAAACATTCTAAATTACACTTGAAACCATCATAAAGCATCAATCATATGTACCTGGTATAAGCTATGGCGATTTAATGCAAAAATCCTTCAGAACTCCTTCAAAATAGGAAAATACACATACAATATTGGCCAAAAAGGATCTAATCATCATCATTAAATTAACCAAATCGTGAGCCCAACAATGCTTTTATGGATTAATGCATCTATGTCTATATCTGAATATTTAAAGTGACAAGTAGAGATTGTATGTTTTGTAGCATTGGGTTCCTAAGTTTTTGCAGGTCAACTTTGGGAGGAGACCCACAATTAAAGAAGCGACAAAGGAAAAAGAGGTATACGCCGGACGTTAGGAACAAAGGTACACCTACTGATATTCTTTCCTCTCTCGTCTTTCAATTTAGATAGTTTTTGGATAGCTTATGAATAGAATTGTCCTTTAAGGGAAGTCAATGCTCTTCCTGTACCTCAACCCAGTATAGTAATAGGGGGATTTTCCCCGCTAGCAGAATTGGTGACTCCACTAGGGAGTCTCTCTAGGGTCTTAGTGGGAGATATTGGTTTGATTTGATTTTTAGTGTCTTTCTGAGTTTTATGAGTGTTTTGAGTCAGGTTGGGTCTCTAGTCACCTTCTAGGTGCCTACCAGCTTCCCTTTACCAAGTTGTCTCTCCAATTTTGTTTTTTTTGAAAATTTATAGAAAGGTACGTGCCCTACTCTCTATACAACACACATACATATGCGGTTTTCATTATATAAACCCCGCATACATATGCAAGATGGTTGTGCATAACACATGTCTCTATTGTTTTGGAGAAGTTTTTCAAAATATTTTTATTTTCCTACAGGAAACTTGTGGTTCCCAGGTCTTCCTGAGTTCCAAAAGCTTATGTTGTTTGAGGTTGAGATAGTTTGCAGACTCAGATTTTTTATGAAATAAAAAAAATAAATCCTCTTGTCTCTCTGTGTTTCCAAGCATTTTTGGCTTATTTTTAGTGAATTTTAAGAAAAATGAGTTGTATTATAAAAAAACATTCCCCCTCATGGACGAGGGGGGCCACAAATCGTGTATTATGAAATTTCTTTTAGCATCTTTTATTATTTCTTCTTTGATTGGAAGAAAATAAAAATAAAAAACTTAGTTTTAATGCTAGTTATGTTTTTTTCTTTCTTTGCATTTCTTTGCATTGTTATTTGAAAAATAAAAATGAATTAGCATAGGGTTGTGTTTTCTTCTCAACTTGAAATAATTTCAAAATAAAAAATAAGAAAGAAAATCCTTTCTTTTGCTATTTTGTTTCACTCGAAAGTTGCATTGTGCATTTTGCATTAAAAGGAGAAAAGATTGCAATTTTAAATTTGAAGGATTCTTCATGTTTTTTCTTCCTTGAAACTCTTTTCATTTGAAGGATTAGTGTAAAGTTTTATTTTCCATTGTTCTTATCAGTTTCGTTTTTGCAAGAGTCTCAAACAACATCAATTGCACTTTTGTTCCTTGAGTAAGAAAAGACCCCAAAATGAACGTGCTAATCTAAAATATATTAGTAACACTTTTTCTAGGTTTCACCAATAGCTTAGGCTAGGGCCTTGGATTAGGTGAGGAGAGATAAAATCTCCAAGGCTAACCAAAACTTAAATAAGGTGTTTGTGCTAGGGTGTGAAAAATACACCTCGTAATTACTCAATATGGGAAGCTCCTCTCACTCAAGAGTCAAACATGAGGCCACATAGAGGAAGGTGACAGAAATATACTAATTTGGATTATTTTCAACACGAAATGAGAGCGGAGATATAATAAAGAAATGCATAAAGATATCGCAGATATTCAATAATATAAAAGAAATTTATCAGAGATGCAACCATAAACAAAGATATATAGTAATACACCATTTCTATTAATGAAAGAAATGTACAGAGACTGTAAAAATACAAAGTGAAAGACTCGCTAGAATGGTGGCAGCTTATCTTTGAGAAGAGATGTGACCACTACTCGCATTCGCAAGAAGATGATTACAGTGAGGCTCTGAAGGCCTTTTTACAATAAACAAGAATGCCAAAATTACTAGACATCCAAAAACCTAACCCTAGGAGATGAAGCGTCAAAAGTCATGTGGGCCCCGTTTGGGTAAGTTAGTGCATCAACTTCCCGGGTCGTAACTTTTGCATATGATATCCATTTTAGGCGCATGATATCCCGTTGGAAAGGTATCATCAAGGAGATTCATTTTGGGGCCTCAATAATTCCGTAGGATATCATTGAGAAGATTGATCCCAAAAAACCTTCATTTAGGCCCTCAAAATGGCCCAGGAAGTTAAAACCTGCTAAAAATAGTAAATTGCCAAAATTGCAAAAAAAATTGTTTTGAGCTAGTTGGAAAAGGTGGGTGGCCACCGATATCCATATGGATAAATCCTCCCTCCTTAGGAAGCAATGGTCTCCATTGCATTGATTTCTTGGTGGAGAGGGAAAAGCGTTTGTTGAATCTGCATCTTGGTGAGTTGCTTGCCTTGTTGGAGATGTCGCGCTGCTCAGTTTGTGGAAGTTTGTCACGAACCTGTTGAGGTTGAGGCTGTTCAACAAGTCGAGATACATGAGAGGATGGTGTGTAGAAGGAATCTTTGTGTTTTGTTGCAGCCTTGTCGACCTACTTCAGTGGGATAGAAGGTGCTTGGGGCGAGGTTGTAGTGGTTGCAGTGTCCTTCTGTTCTCCTTTTGAACAGATTGTGAAGAAGCTAAATTTTGTAGTATAAGATACTACCTTGCAACACTTTTTAGATGGAACAGTAGTGGGAACTACCTCTGGTATTCTATAGAGATGACACCCCAAAGTGACAATGATATTACGAGGTCGAGACTCATAAATAGCATGGCGCTTCCACATATATGGTTGGCCCAAGAGAACATCACAGACATCCAGTGGGGAAACATCACATAATACCTCATCCTTGAAGGGTTGGATGCCATATGACAACTGACACTCCTGGGTGACACGAAGATCTCGTCCTTGGTGAAGCCACCCTATGTTGTATGGTTGTGGGTGTGGTGTTGTCAACAATCCCAACTGTTTGACAACCTCTGTTGAGATGAGGTTCTTATGGCTTCTGCTATCAACAATAAAATGCAGTGGGGTCCCCTTCACCCACATCTGTGAATGAAACAAGTGCTCCCCCTCTTCAGGATCTGTTGGTTCTTCTGGTTGAATTGTTGCAATCGCGACAATAGTATTGGGGTTTGCGTCAATGATCTGTCCTTTACCATCATTTTCAGAATCAGATTCTGAATCAGTGTTCAACTCCTTGTCATTGATCTTGGCCACCAATGACTGTTTTGAGTGACATTCATCGGTGTTGTTCCAGGGGATCTTTTGGAAATTGCACCATTTTCGAGTGTCCTTCTTTGTCTTCCTAGGACCCTTCTTTTTCTGTGTCTTGGAATGGTTTTCGGAAGATTGTTTGTTAGGGTTGTCTTTGTCATACTTTGGTTGTTGTGGATCTGTAGACCCGAACTCCCGTTTGTTCTGGGGCTCAAATTTCTGCTCGATTTTAACAACATATCAATAGGTAGCATTGAGTGATGAGATGCCCAGAAAATCCATTTCAGTTTGGATGTATCTGTGTAGAATCCCACGATATTTCAGAACCAAATGTCTTTTGGAGTCTTTGATACCCATCTTGGTGCACAAGGTATGGAAGGTATTGGTGAAATCCAGAACTGCTTGTCCCCTCTCTTGCCGTAGTGTGGTCCATCTCATGTACTGGTCCTCATAGTTGCCGACAGGGTAATATTGTTCTTTACCGCATCCACAAAAAAATCCCAAGTGGGATTGGACCCATATATTTCAGACTCCTCTGTGGAACTCTACTCCAAATAAGCTTCCCACCAATGTTTGACATGGGGGAGAGCTTTAAGGAGTGAGAAGGTGATCTTTTCTTTGTCGAAAAATTTGTGAACAGAGAAATAACCTTCTAGCAGATTTAACCATTTGTCTGGGGCTTTTGCATCTATCTGTCCTTCAAATACAGGAATATCAAAATTAACTTGTACCTTGAAAGGCGAGGTTCCTCCAAAGTGGTTTCTTGATGAAGATGCGTCTGTTTCTATCAGTAGGCATTGAAGGATGTGAGAAAAATTCTCCATCATTTCGTCCCTCTGTCGCATGAGAGCTTGCTCAAGCAACAGAATGATAGGATCGTCTGCTCCATCATTTTTGTTTTCTTCGACCATTGAGGGTTTCTTGGGTGTGTAAGAGAGATTGTCTTCAAGACATACAATATCGAGACCCAACTTTCTATACTCGAACCTTGTCGGAGACATGCACTGAAAAACGATCAAGAACAAACTACTCTGAAACCACTAATCAAGATTATTTTCAGCACAAAATGAGAGCAGATATATAATAAAGAAATGCGCAGAGATATCATAGATATTCAATAATATAACAGAAATGTATTAGAGATGCAACCATAAACACATATATACAATAATACATGATTTCTATTAATGAAAGAAATGTACAGAGACTATAAAAATACAGAGTGAAAGACTTGCTAGAATGGTGGCAACTTATCTCTGAGAAGAGATGTGACGGCTACTCGCATTCGCAAGAAGATGATTACAATGAGGCTCTGAAGGACTTTTTACAATAAACAAGAATGCCAAAATTCCTAGACATTCAAAAACCTAACCCTAGGAGATGAAGCATCAAAAGTCATGTGGGCCCCGTTTGGGTAAGTTAGTGCATCAACTTCCCGAGGTCATAACTTTTGCATACGATCTATGTTTTAGGCACATGATAGCTAGTTGGAAAGGTATCATCAAGGTGTTGGTTGTGGAGCCTGATTATCTTCCTGATGCAGAGGTTCTTTTCTTTCAGCCGTGTCTATACCCCATGAAGTATTTACACCCCAGAAGTATGTACACTCTTCCACGCGGGGGAGTGCAGAGGGGGGGTACCCCCTCTGC
>ML776648.1:408761-427339 GCA_009831015.1 Picea engelmannii | reverse complement strand
CAGGAACGAAGTGATCTATTTTCTTCATTTTCACCATCCATGGTTTTCACTGTTTCTGAACACTCAGGGCCATATACCATTCCAGTAGAACTTAGCCCAGGTAGATATCTATACATCAACTCTGAATTGAGTACCAGTCAACAGGAACAATTGACAAAAATTTTGAAAGAACAGTCAGGGGATTTTGCTTGGGAATACACTGATATGAAGGGAATCCACCCTGACACCTGCATTCACCACATCTACATCCAACCAGGGATGACCCGAGTAAGACAGCCACAGAGACGCATGAATCCAATCCTGAAAGACTTTGTAAAAGAAGAATTACAGAAATTGCTAAATGTTGGATTCATCTATCCAATTTCTGACAGTAAGTGGGTTTCACCTCTTGTGGTGGTACCCAAGAAATTAATAGGAAAGTGGAGGATGTGTGTAGACTTTAGGGAGCTAAACAAGGCAACCCTGAAAGACTATTTTCCTCTACCCTTCATAGACCAGGTTTTGGATACCTTGGCTGGCAAAAGATATTTTTTTTTCCTGGATGGGTATAGTGGGTACAATCAAATTCAGATTGCTCCTGAAGACCAGAACAAGACAACATTCACATGTCCTTGGGGAACTTATGCCTATAAAGTGTTGCCTTTTGGATTATGTAATGCTTCTACGACATTTCAGAGAGTTGTCCTTAGTGTTTTTGTTGACTTGATTCATGACTGTGTGGAGGTTTACATGGATGATTTTACTGTCTATGGTAACACCTTCGAAGAATCCTTGAGTAACCTGGAGAAAGTCCTGATCCGTTGCCAAGAATCAAATCTATCCCTCAGCCATGAAAAATGAAAAATGCTCTTAACTGAAGGGATTGTGTTGGGTCACCATCTGTCTGCTGAGGGAATCAAAGTAGACCCAGCCAAAATTGAAGTGATAGTTAATATCCCCTCTCCAAAGACCCAGAAAGATGTAAGAAGCTTTTTGGGGCATGCTGGCTATTACCGACGATTCATTGAAAATTTCACAAAAGTGGCCAGCCCCATGTTTAAACTGCTGACGAAGGATACAAAATTCTGTTGGGATGATAATTGTCAGAGCGCTTTTGAGGAGTTAAAAGCAAAATTGTCTATGGCACTTGTCCTTAGAGGGACAAATTGGTCCCTTCCTTTTCACATCTCAATTGATGCCTCAGACACTGCTTTAGGAGGAGTGCTTGGGAAAAAGGAGAACCAACAGAATTATGCAATCTACTTTACCAGCAAGAACTTGAACCCCCCTGAATTGAACTACACAGTAACATAGAAAGAGTTTTTAGCAGTAGTTCATTCCATCAACAAATTTCGCCACTACATCACTGGATATGAGGTTTTTGTACACACTGACCACTCTACAATCAGATTCTTGATGAACAAACTAGTCACTACTGGTAGAATCACCCAATGGCTTTTATTACTTCAAGAATTCAACATTACCATCGTTGATCGGCCAAGGAAAGAGAATGTAGTTGCATATTTTCTTTCTCGTATTCCCCAAGATAGTACCGGTACCCCAGTGGACGATAAATTCCCTGATGAACATTTGTTTGTAGTAGCTTCCAAGACCCCTTGGTTTGCAGATACATCAAACTACTTAGCTACAGGAAGATTACCAGCTCACTTATCGCCTCCACAAAAGAAAAGAATTATCCAACAGAGTGCTTACTATTCTTGGGTGGGAAGTGATCTCTTCTATACAAGTCCTGACATGATTATTACGAGATGTGTCCGGGAAGATGAAATCCCCGATATCTTCCAAGCCTGTCATGATGGGCCATGCGGAGGACATTTCTCTGACAAGAGAACAACATACAAAGTCTTGCAGTCAGGATACTATTGGCCGACACTGTTCAAAGATGCAACGAAATTTGTAAGAAGCTGTGACAGCTGTCAAAGGATGGGAAGGCCCACTGCAGCAGACGAAATGCCCTTATGACCACAAGTTGTAATTGAACCATTTGATAAATGGGCATTAGAATTTGTAGGGCCAATTTCTCCGATGTCAAGGAAGAAAAAGTACATCTTGGTGTGCACAGACTTTGTGACCAAGTGGGTAGAGGCAAAAGCCCTATATCAGGCAACGGAGAAATCAGTGATTGAGTTTATGTATGAAGAGATCTTTACCCACTTCGGTGTTCCACGAGAGATTGTCACAGACCAAGGTGCCCAATTTACTTCCAAATTGATGAAAGAACTCACTGACAGATATAGGATCAAACACTGTAAGTCCTCCCCCTACCATCCACAAGCCAATGGGAAAGTGGAATCGACAAACAAAGTTCTGGAAGCAATTCTGACCAAGACCATACACTTGCATCATAAAGACTGGGAAGATAGACTTCCAGAAGATTTATGGGCATACCGGACTACATGGAGGAATGCAACTGGTCATACTCCTTACGAGTTGGTATTCGGTAAACAAATCCTACTTCCCATAGAGTTTCAGATCCATACATTCCGACTAGCAGCAGAGTTGGGGTTGGATTTGAGTGAAGCACAGAAACAAAGGGTCATGCAACTTAACGAATTGGGAGAAATGGGGCAGGATGCTATTCAAAGATCCATCCTTGTGCAAAATCAGCGCAGCAAGTGGCATGATAAATATATCAAGAAAAAGCATTTCCAACAAGGGATTGGGCATTACTTTTTGATTCCAAGTACAAAACTTTCAAAGGAAAGCTTACAACGAGATGGTTGGGACCTTATGAAGTAGAAACTATTTTTGATAATGGTTCTGTCAAGATTAAGACCATAGACGATTCTCAGAACTCCTTTGTAGTGAATGGACATCGACTGAAAGTGTACAACAAGCCTTTGTCAAAAGTTGATTTCTTACAGGAAGTGGCCAAGCAAATAGAACTGAAGATAGTAGGAGAGGAGTCTTCCTCTCCTGCTACTCCTTGATCATACATACTGTTTTAAAACTCTGTAAATAGTATATTTTTAGAAAAAGAAAAAATCAAATAATAATAAAAAAAAAAAAAAATAAATAAATTGTTTTCTTTTTCTTGGATGTGTTGATGGTTTTCTTTCAGTTTTACAGGCTCCTCAGAACAAGTACAGGAATGAACTCACAACAAATAAGAAGGTAATATTGTTTTATTTCATGATATTTTCTTATCATCATGGCTAACTTGTTTTGCACCAGGTACATTTGAGCTTGTTTGCTCCCTTCGTTTGCTCATTAAAAATGAAAGGGGCATTTATCAGGAAGGATTATTCTTTACCAGACCTGGTGAATTAATATGGGAAAGAAACCCCCTTGGAGTCTTCTTTTGGCATTTCCTCAGAATCTCTAAATATGAGGAAGTAATGAGCATGAACTAGCTTGGGCTCGTAAAATCCACAAGCACGTGTTTACTGTCAAAAAAATTATGTCTGCAAAATTTTTATCTGCACTCGTGTTGGATGATGTGAAATACGTTAAGGTCCACCTTTCAGCAAATCTCACTCCATCGACATCAGCACCTTATCTGGAGTAGATATTAGAGACCATTTAGCACCCTGGACTCTGCATGCCTCAATGGCAGATGTCTTTGCTAACAGCCATGGGAATACACCAATGTATCTTGGTTGATGGATCCTACAGGTGACTCGACACCGACACCTCTATTCGTACCTGTTTAGGATGTGCTGTAGGTACCTTGAGGCCCATTGACATCACAGGTGGGTCATCTCGCATCGGTTAACAGCATTCATTAATGGCTGGTAATCTGATGATTTCTGTTTGTGTTCGACTTCGGCACATATATTCACACAAATTAGACTTGTACCATGAGTGAAGCTTTGAAGCTGATCGAAGACATGATTTCATTTGATTTTTCTCAAAAACAGAACAAGAAGCCAGGTTCAGGGGTCATCCTAAGATAATCTGCTGTTATAACAAGAAGTTTTTTTTTCTCAGAAATGGCATTATTTGTTCAAATTCTTCTGCAGACCTCTGAATGTTCCAGTGGTACCGGTCAGTACCAGCCTAGATTTTATCAGTTACAGGTCCAGCAGAAAGACCAAAGCAGCTACAACTTTCGTGCTTTCAAATCTAGACTTAGCTTGAAAAGACGATTCCACAGCAAGACTTGCATATCGATGGAGAGAGGTAATGTAACTCAGATTTCTGAATGTTCCAGTGGTACCAGTCAGTACCAGCACAAAGTTTATCAGTTACAGGTGCATCAAAAAGACCAGAGCAGCTATAATGTTTGCGTGCCTTCAAATCCAGACTTAGCCTCAAACAATAATTTCACAGCAGACTTTGCATAACAATGGGTAAAGGTAATGTAACTTAGGTGCGTTTAAGTTCGTATCAATTTATAGTATTAATCTACATATTAATGTTTGAACTAAAGGTACCTTCCTTACCCCATAGCGTTTCATTATTTCCAAACCTGTACCTAGTAAACTACTCGACCATGCCATTTCGTGTCATGAACATACACCATTACCGGGACTTATTTCGATTTGACTCAGTTATCATAGTTCTACACCCTCGTACAACCTCCATTATGAACCAACACCCTATCAATCTCCATAGCGATTCAAATCTTTTCATATCGTTTTCGCCCCGACCGTTCCTTTCACCACATTCCCTATCGCATTCTCCCCTTTCATCGCTCTTTTCACCCTCAACCAACCTCCACTGCTAATGATCGACTCTCCCTGTTATGCCAAGAAGAGATATGGTCGCCAACCACCATGAACCAGAAACCTATGCTAACCTAGAAGCCCTTTCGGAATATAAGGCAACGAGAGAAATTTTCAAGCAAGCCGGGTGGGAACCATTTCTAAAAAAATTCAATGGGTATAATGATGCCATCACCCTTCAATTCACACTGCATTTCGATGGTGAGACCTCCAAGGTGGGCGGATTGGAGTTCAGGGTCACAGAGGAGTTTATTGCGGAGGCGATTCAGTTACCCACCAGAGGCCAGAGGTGGATGAAGGGACAACTGATGGATAAGGAGCTCTGTGCGCAATTGTTAAAACCCCAGTACCGGAACACAAAATGGACTGAGGGAACGTTGTGGGCCTGGCTGGAGCCACAGTGGCCGCAAGTGTTGATCATCCTCCAGCATTATTTAACGTGTGAGGGTCGATACACCATTATCTTCCCCTGCCACGCCCGACTTCTATTGCACTTCACAGGTACTCTGCTGAATGTACCATTTTTCCTGTTAAAAAGTTTGAAAAGGATGGTTGAGCAGGTTCAAAGGGTTAGTGAGTTTAGGGGGAGTTTATTTCACTTCGGCTTAGTTAAGATATTGATTACATTTGCACTATCAAAAAAGAAAGAGACTTGGGATCTCTTTGCTGTAAAAACCCTCGCTTGGGCCCAGTCGAAAGCTAAGAAGGTGAAGCCTGTTTCCCCACATAAAAAGCCGACCCCCAAGATAAAGAAAGTCAAGACCCTAACTAAAGAATCTGCTGAGAACCCTGAGCCCGAACCTCCAATCGATGACAAGGTAGAAACCCATGCTGAAATTGGGAAGGCCACCACACCCACCGAGGAAAACATTACAGTTCCGAGCTCTCCCCCAGCTGCTGATAACATAATCGATGTGGAGGAGCTAGTTGAGCCAATTGACCAGCCTAGGAGAAACCCGAAGAGAAAATGAAAAAATTTATTGTCAGGGATGGACAACTCGGTCCCCAGCTACCCCACACAAGAAAGAATGGAAAGTACATATGGTCACGAGGAGGCCCCGGAGCCATCCGAGATGACATGGACATTGTCTCAGCTCATTCGAAAAAATCGTAGGACCAATCGGCAGGCCACCACACCCAAGAAAGTTGTGCAGAATGAATTCATCCAAGTACCAACCGATACCTCTGTCCAAATGCCAAAAGAACCCACTCTTGGACCTAGTTTTGCTAACACCGATGGACCGAGCCCAATTGACAACTATGAACTCATCCCGAATCGTGATTTTGATCCAGTTAATACTTGTGAACTCAGCCCAGACCATGATTTTTCTCCAGTTGATACTTATGAGCATAGCCCAGATCAGTTTACTCCTGCATCCAGTTCAGACCATAATTCCAATAGATTTCATACTCCTGCTCAAAGCCCCGAAGAGTTTACCCATGCGTCTAGCCCTCCAGCACAGCCTGAACAAGAGCAAACATTTGAAACCCACTGCGATCTCTCCTCCAGTCGATCCTTGAAGCCCATTGTGGCAAAGCTACAGGGCAGGAACAACATATTGAAGGAAAAATTGCATGAGTACCGTCTATTGGACAGACATGTTAAAACAGAAAACAAACTCCTGAAGCTCAGGGTAAATCACCTCTTGTCAAAAACTGAAAGGTTAAAGTAGAGAAATAAGGGTATTGTCAAGAGAAACAAGCAACTTCAGAGGATTGCTAAGAAGCATGTTATAATCAACAGGGTCCTTATGAAAGAAATGAGGAATCTGAAGAAGCAGGAGAGGCTACAGATGCTGGTTGCAGCTGCTGCAACCCTTTGATGGCTACCATTTTTTGATTTTTGTTGCCTCAGGACAGGCAAGAACTTCAGCGTGGGGGTATGTTGGTCCCCGGTTTTGACCCTACTCTTTGCCTATATTATATACCACCGACCTCCATTCATATGCCAGTACCACCCTTTTGACCTCATTTTGACATACTTAACATCTCTCTACCATGCAAAGGGGTCACCTAAGGTATCTTTGCATTTCAAACTATTTTTATGCACTTTAATGCTTTAAATTGATTATGGAACTAATATCACTTGGGTTAGGTACCACTGCTATTTTTGGAACAAGATGTCGGTACTAGGTACCAACTCACACCCGTGGAGGTACCAGTGGAGCCGTTCGAGAGCTGTGCATTATGGTGTGCGTTATGGTTCGAATGAAGGACAGAAAGGTTCACAGGCCAGCTGGAGTCATCGCCACAGAGCACTCGAGAGCATAATGATAAACCTGGATCGACTACTCTTCACCATTCACACTTCGTGACACTACGTGTCACGAAGATGTGATATACGTTTTAACTGATTCCACGATTATTCTCGGATCAGGGATCCATTTGTTTTAGGAATCTTTGTTATTCGACTGTTATGAACAATGAGACTTCTATTAAAACCCGGGATCACTGCTGAGAACGGGTTACTACTACTACTGTTACTATTACTGTTGTCGTTTGCTATTGTTCTTGGATTATGCTATGAACTTATGTCTTGAATACAAACTGCTGTTGCGTATATTATTCGACTGTCATATGATCTGAGTATTTTTTTGATGAGTTAATGGAGCATGAAGTTACACTGTATCTGCATTGAATGATCTAGTCGGCTCTGGTCATTTTCCACAACATTTGTGCCGTTTGGTTGGGCCCGCCAAACTGGTGCAAGTCGCTGCCTTAATTTGCAATAGATTTAGTTTGTGTTGTTGTAGCTTTAGTTCATTTCAATATTTTATAGCTCGCATCTGAGGTAGCTTAGCGTTCACAGATTTCGTTTCGGTTTATCATAGTTTTAGCTCATCGCAGTGTGTGAATTTTTGCTTACACGACACTTTAAAAGTTTTAGGATTGTGTTTATTTGTTCCTCAATTGAATCATTACAGCGCACTATTATCTTTGACATTGCTGAATATTAAACACAGGACTAATGCCTGTAGGGTTAGCATATGCATATGGTTGTTTGGTTTTCATTTTCACTTCGGATGTAACTCAGGAGTAGCATGAATTTTTCTTTGTTAGACAATAGTTGCCTTGCGTGCTTAGAACAGTTAGGTTACAGTTAGAACAAAAGGAACTCCGGGTACCAGTTAGTAGCGTAATACTCTGTTTTCCTATAGACAGTTTTGGATCCATTTTGATGACCAGATTGAATGCATCTTCGAAATTACTCTGTGTGTCATGACTTAAATGGAAATCCTGATGGTAGATGATTGAACATAGAGGTAGAATGATTTTGTAGAACCCCACTTTTGAATAGAAATAGCAGTACCAGCAATTGAGCACAAGACTGTTTCTTTCTGTTTATGACTTGGTAGGAAATGCTCAGTTTTGAGTTAGTTATTAGAATTCAAGTTCTCAGAATAGGTGTGTGTTTTCTTCTTAGGATAGCATTCAGATAGAGACTAGATGATTACCTACACATATTGTGTATCAGCTCGAAGTTTACCAACCCTGGTTTGACAATTTAGTGTTTCAGGTCACTTAAAAGATTCAATTTAGCAGCCTGACAAAAATCACCAACCTATGTGAGTCATGTTGTAGATAGGTCATCAACCTATGAAAGTCATGTTGAATACTAGCAACCAGCCTCTGCAAGTCATGCTGGGGGCATGAACCTACTCCCTGCAAGTCATACTGGAGTTCAATCACCAACCTTTGTGAGTCATGTTGGATATAGGTCCTCAACCTCTGCTAATCATGTTGAAGTCCAGTACCCATCCTCTGCAAGTCATGTTGGGCTCAAAATTCCAGTCACTTTTATTCATATTGTTGATAAGTATGTAGCCTCTGCGATTCATGTTATCGACCAATCACCAACCTCTACAAGTCATGTTGGAGATGTGAAACCAATCACTACAAATCATGCTGGGGGCATGAGTCTCGTCAATGCAAGTCATACGAATGATATGAAACCATCCACTGCTAGTCATGTTGGGGGCATTGATTCTATTGAGAAACCTAATTTGATAAGACGTAAGCCTAAGTTCCCTTGTAAGCTTTGGAAGGGAGATCACCTTACTCCTTTATTCACTAGCCTTCTAGAGGCATGAGTATTGTGGTCCATGTCTGCAAGCTCTTCTGATTCTAAGTATTTTGAGGTTTCCTCATAGCCTATTCATCCATTGGTTGATAAAGTGGTCATTTAGATGAAATCTTCAACTGGTCTCACTCCTCTTTTGGGGGGTGGTGTGCCTTCAAACCATGTTTTCTTGTAGCCTATTCAACCAGTGGTTGAGGAAGTGGTTGTGCCGATGCAATCTTCTACCGATCCCACTCTTCTCTTGGAGAGTGTCGATTCTACCAAAGTGGTCACGTTGATTCAATCATCGACTGATCCCAATATTCTCTTGGAGAGTCTCGAGTATACCAAAGTGGTCATGTCGATGCAATCATTGGTGGATCCCAATCTTCTCTTGGAGAGTGTCGATTCTACCAAAGTGGTCACACTGATACAATATTTGGTGGGTCCCACTCTTCTCCTGGAGAGTGTCGAGCCTACCAAAGTGGTCATGTCAATGCAATAGTTGGTTGATCCCACTCTTCTCTTGGAGAATGGCGAGTCTACCAAAGTGGTCATGTCGATGCAATCTTTGGTTGATCCCACTCTTCTCTTGGAGAGTGTCGATTCTACCAAAGTGGTCACATCGATGCAATCTTCGGTTGATGCCACTCTTCTCTTGGAGAATTTCAAGTCTACTAAAGTGGTCATGTCGATGAAATATTTGGTTGATCCCACTCTTATATTGAGGATTGATGTGTCTATCGACTATGTTTTTAGCATTTCCAATTTAGTACTTTCAGAACAAGGGGGCATTCCACTCACTTCGAGCACACCCCCTCCATGTCGTAGGATGGTTTACTTTGATTGGAATGACCTTGTTGAGCCTCATCTTCCTTCTTCTACACCCTTTCAAATAAGGGTTGAAGTTAATTCAAAAAACATTTACCGATGTATTTTAGATGAAGGAGCCTCCGCAAGTATTTTAACATCCTCGGCTTGGCAAGCTTTGGGTTCTCTTGAGCTTGTGTCTGCATCGCATGAACTCTTGTATTTTGAAATATGTCCTAGTGAATATTTGGGGATTGTTCCTCAGTTTCCTATCTCGTTAGGTGGGAATATTGTCCTTGTCAATGTTATAGTTGTGCAAGGCTTGTTATATTTCAATATGCTTCTTGGGCGTGATTATGTGTATGTTATGAACGTTGTGGTGTCTACACTCTTATGGGTGATGCATCTCCCTCATAATGGAAGCATTGTCACTATTTACCAGCTAGTGTATGATAATCACCATCCTAATTCAGCATTAGCTCATGCTGCCCCTTTATATGTTCCTAGTGTTGTGTAGACTCTACCCCACCACGGATAAATTATGTGGCATTTTATCCTCGATGTTCAATTGCTTCTGAGAAGGAACCTGTGTAATCATGTGTTCCTTCTCAAGACATGGTCTCAACAATTGATTAGTTGGGGGCATGGGAGGCTTTTCTCCTTGTTGGCATAGGCCAATTTTGGGAGAAAACCAAGGAAATTTTGAAGATTTCAAGACAACCCCGGAAAATAGGGGAGTGCACTGAAAATGGAGGAAAAGTAGCACTGAAAATAGAGGAAAATCAACGTCGAGAAAAATAGTTACAAAGTGGAAAAAATTATGTAGAGCAGTTGGAAAGTGGGCAAGCACCAAATTGGAGAATTGTTGGATCAAGGACTAGCCGAGATTGAGCAGTTGAAAAGTGGACAAACCTAATCTCCTTAGGGTTAGGGTTTTTTGTAAGGGCATTGTCCCAGTTTTGTATAAGTAGAATGTATTAGGGCCATGAGTGTTAAGAACCAAATATCAATATAGCATAGAAAAACCTCAGAAAAAGTACTCAACGCCTTGAAAAAGAGATAATTTCATATAATAAGCCTCTTCGAGGGGGAAACCTCCTTTTACCCCACTTAAATGTTCAAGTACAAGATGATTCAAAATGGAAATGTCTCCTTGGTATATATAGGAGACTAGGAGTTATAATTACAACTAATGGCCTAAAGTTGACATAAATAAAATAACATTACTAATATAGTATGCCCCAATTAAGGGGTAATGAGCCAATATTAGGGCTTAACATGCCCCTCCCCTTGAGACAAGTGTTGTTCACAATGCTTGAGTAACTCTAGATGCTTCTGTATAAAAGACTCATCCTCCCAAGTGGAATCTTCAACCGGTAGTTCCCTCCATTTAATGAGATACTCTGAAATGGATCTATTCCTCAGCTGGCGAATTCTTTTGTCAGTGATGGCTTCAGGCTCCAATATAATTTTTCCTTCCTCATCAAGTTCTGGAAATATAGTTTGAAATGGGATCTTGTCACCTATAGCCTTCTTTAAGCATGAAACATGGAAAACTAGGTGTACTCGTGAAGATGCAGACAACTCCAATTTGTATGCCATAGTACCAATCTTTTGAAACACCTTATAAGGGCCATAGTAGTTTGGTGATAATTTATTATCCTTCTTGGCTTGCTTGAGGGACATCTATTTATATGGTTGTAGTCTTAAAAACACCCAATCCCTTACTTCAAAACTTCTTTTACTACAATGTTGATCTTCTTGTTGTGTCATGCGATTCTGTGCCATGGTCAGGTTGTCCTTTAATATTTGGAGAACTTGTTGTTGATTCTCGATGTGATATTCCACTGCTTGAACCTTAGATTTTTCTTTTAGAGAATAAGTGATGGAAGGAGGGTGGTATCCATAAAGTTCCATAAATGGTGTAATTTTTGTTGCAGTATGAAAGGAAGTGTTATACCACCATTCTGCCAAGGGTAACCATTTGAACCATTGTGTTTGTTTATCAAAGACAAAGCAACGAAGGTAGCCTTCTAGAGATTTGTTCACTATCTCGGTTTGTCCATCAGATTAAGGATGATAGGATGAGCTATGAGCCAATTGAGTACCCAAACAAGAAAATAATTATGTCCAAAAATGTCCAGTGAAGATGGGATCTTTATCACTTACAATAATCTTTGGGCTTCCATGTAGCTTTTGAACTGTCTCCATGAATGCGGTGGCAATTGTACTAGCTTTGAAGGGATGAGAGAGTGCACAAAAGTGTGCATACTTGGTCAATCTATCAACAATCACCATGATGACACTCTTTCCTTCATACTTTGGTAACCCTGTGATGAAATCCATGGAAACCTCCTCCCAGTGCTAACTTGGGATGGATAATGGTTTTAAAAGACCTGGGGTCTTAATTGTTTCCACCTTATTTTGTCGGAAAACCAAACATTCTACCACAAACCTTTGAACATCATTTTTAAGGAAATCCCAAAAAAAATCCTTCTTGACTCTATGGTAGGTTTTCAAAAATCCCGAGTGTCCTCCTACTGGAGAGGTGTGCAATTCCAATAGTACCTTTTGTTTGAGGTGGGAGTTATTACATAAATATAAGCGATATTTGTACCATAGTGAATCATTTTTCCATGTAAATATATTTGATGCATGTTAGGCATAAATATTGTCGTTTAATTCCGTTGTAGTATTTTCCCAACTATTTAATTTGTCAATCCGAGGTTCACAGGATTACGAAGCACACACACTATATATGCAGGACTGAAGTAGAACTAATCTAATCTAATTTGCTGAAATGAAATTAATCTAGGAAAGCATTGAAAGACTAACTATGAAAGCTGTAAATTAATCTAGGAAAGCAATACAACATGTGAAGAGTTGAATGACAAAATACATATGTGAGCTCACACAATATATCAATCTCAAATTATATTACAAGATTAAAATGACAAAGCATGAAAGAATAACAAAGCTAAGAATCACCTTCTCCTCACTACAAGACTAAATTATGAATTACACGATCTCTAACTCTCCAAGCTAATATCCTATGAATAACATGCTCCTCCTCATGAAGAGAGAACACTCTCTTATGTACATGAGAGTCTTGAAGAGTGTCATAATTATAGATCCACTATTCTCTCAACCATTCTCAACTACTTTCCTATTATTAGAAGATACGATCCCTTCAAATCCTCCACACATCTCTCACATATCTTAGATAAGATATGCCATTCAAATCTTCCATGATCTTCTCCTTTGAATATGCTTGAATATGAAATTCGAATTTGAGGCTATGTGGTAATATTTGACTTTGTTAAAATATTCAGATATGCCTGCACACATCATCAAACTCATCCAACCTTGATATATAATGAAAATATGTTATTTTTCTAATATTTAATCACAAATTCACTTATAATACTAAAATGAATACAATGGAAAATAATGAGAAACCCAAGTATCATTATGGAAATGGTATGATGGAAGGTTAATGGGACGGTGAAATGTAAGGAACAATGAAGGAAAAAGAGGATATAAATGTGACATTTCTGAGGCCCAACATGCCCCCCAACTCAACTTGTTGCATGTCCTCATGCAACCATGCATGGATCTTCTTAAGAACTTTTGGCATTTAAACTATGGCTTTGATTGATGATGTCTTTTTAACAATGAATATTTCCAGGATTTGAAATACAGGAGTAGCAACATGTAAAATACATGTGTAACAACATGTAATATATGTGCAACAACATGTGAAATATGTGTAACAACATGTGAAATTTTCTTATGGTTGGTTCTTGTGTGACAACCATGAATACAAAAGATGTTGGTTCTTGTGTTAACAACATTCATTTCACTTATTTATTTTCTTGCTGCAATAATTTAGCCATATACTCACTGGAAATAATAAGCTATCAATGTGCATAAGAAAGCATCACTGTGTATAAGAAAGCCTTTTCTTTATCTTTATGAATCATGCCAATATGTGTATCAATCAAAATGCAACAAAGTGTTCATTGGAAAATAAATGTTAGTGAATCATAAATGGAATGATGAGATGGTAAAATGGAATAATGGTAATGAATATGTGGTGAAAGAGTCCCCCCCCCAAACTAAATCGGTTGCATGCCCTCATGCAACTTAGTGTAGGTCATGGAAGGAAAGAGAGCATGGTGAGGAAATTTTCCAAAATATTCAAGTCGACATATAAGAAATTGTGTGATTAAAGCTTAGAAAAGAACATACTTCCACTTACCAAAAAATTAGATGTAGTTGTTGTGGATACTGAATCACGAAAACGTGATTGGCGCTATAGCTGCAACTTCTATAACTACTGGAGCAAAGAATATCAGGAAGGTGCCACTGTTGCAAGATCATGAAAATGGAACTGCTAATGTTGTTGTTGTTGTAACTGGATCATGGGAAATGAAGGAATCTGAACTGTTACTGTTGAATCACAAGAAATGTGGAAGGCAGAGAATATGGAACTCTTGTAGATATGAAATCAAACTGCTGCAACTGCTGAGGGAATCATGAAAAAGTGTATATTCTTCACCCACTACAAAACCGATGGTACAATTCTCATCATGCGAATGAATGTGTTGATGTCGAGCATGAAGAAAAATCATTGGATTACTGGCCATTAATGAATGTTGTTAACCAATGTGAGACAAACTCACTAGTGATGACAATGAGTGTCAAGGTACCCGAGTACATCTTGTGAAGTGAGAATATATGGGTTGATGTTGAGCCACTTGCAAGATCTAATGATCAAGGGACATTGATGTATTCCCATGATCGTCAGCAAGAGAACTTACCATTAAGGCATGCAAGCTTATAGGTACTCAAAATGAACTTTAGTCTATATCCCAGATAATGTGTCGAGATCGATGGGGTAAGACTGTTGAAAGGTGGGCCTTAAGGAATCCCACATTAGTCAATGCAAATTTATAAAAAGATTGGTAGAACTATAGATGTAAAGATCTCAATAGCAACAGGGTTTATGGAAAGGAAATGTAATCATGGAAAGGGGTTTGTTTTATTCAGAAGGAAAACTGGAAAGGAAAAAGAAGGGAAAAAGATAAAGGAATGTATGCAACTCAAAAAAATAGGTGTGTGTGAAGTCATGAAAGTTAAGGCAATGGAAGATGGCTTCAACACCAGGATGACTAATCAACTTTGAAGGAGAAATGGGATAGTGTCACAGCATGAAATTTGGAAAAATGTAGAAATAATAGTGTATCAGCATGGTCGTTGTGTAAAAACAAACATCAAGATGCACAAAAACTTTTTGTGTAACAGCAAAAACGTTGTTGTGTATCAACGAAATGTTTCTATGTAACAACAAAAATACTTCTGTGCAACAACGAATTTTTTTTTTTGTAACAACTCCTTCAAGATGTCTATCACATGTTTTCTTTGAAGAATTTTGTGATTCTTGAAAATCACTGCAGCATGGAATATGATCGGCTATGAACCTGAAAATCTTAGTACAAATTCCTGCATGAAAACTGTGAGAATTTCGAAAAACATATCATGCAGAAATAAGTGTAAATGCAGCAAATCAAAGAACAATACATGTTTATACCTTTTGTTGTTGTGTTCGTGGTTCGTCATTGATTGTTGCATGAAGAATCGAGCAACTCAAAGAAATAAACTGCGTTTTTATTTGATTGTTGTAACATTGTCTCAAAGAAAAACATAAATCACGAAAACAACTCAGGAATTTTTAGAATGTCCATTTTCAAATTTTGATTTTTTTTATAATGTTTTGGTTTTGTTTTGTTTTTTCTATATTTTTATTATATATATAGTGTTTTTTTTTCAATTTTTAAATTTGTTTGTTTGTTTTTAGTGCTCTGTTTTATAACTAAAATGAAACAAAAATAGTTATTCTTTTTCTTTGTTTGTTTTTATTGTTTTTGTTTTATAATAAAACAAAACAAAAACATATATATAAACAAAAACAATTTGTGTTATTTAAAACAACGAGGCAATGACATTTACAGCAGCCACGATTTGGAGTTCAACTCAAGCTCTAAAAGAGATTGAAATATTGAATGATGATTAGTAAATCAAATTAGACTTTTAGATCATGTTCCATGTGTAGAAGAGTTTGTTATTAACTTGAATTCTTCTTCTTGGAGGGTGTCGTAATTCAAGACGAATTGTTTTTTTTTTCTTTTCTCACGCAATATGCAAAATGGAGCTCCGAAGAACCCTGAGTTTATCCCAAATGGTTGTGAAATCTAGAAAATCACTTGTAATTTACCTAATTGTCTATGTTATTGAGAAAACCCATGTTTTATTTATTTCTAATTCACCTCATTTTGCTCAAAAAATGCGTTTTAAAATCATGTGTTTTAATAGTTACGCATTTCTGGTAATTTCAGAGACTAGGTGATAGAGCATGGCTATTGCAAGTGTGGCGTGGGCAGTGAAAATTCAATCAAAAGTTCCAGAGATAGTTTGGATCGAAAAATAATTTAGCAATAGTGCAAGGCGAAGGAGAAAAACAGACCGAAGGATAAATGCACTCTTAAGATTTCTCATCTTAGTAATGTGTTCTCAGTGTAATAGTTTTGGGGCATCATATTATTAATACTCATGTCATGTCCATTTTATTGTTTTTGTTTTGTTGCAGGTTTTAGCATGGATAGAAAACACAATTCAACCAAAGTTTCAGCATGATGCAGACACAATTAAAATTTCGTTGTAACAAGGACTGTCTCAGCATGTAAAAACAAATTTCATGGTTTCAGCATAGAAAATTTTTATTGTTTAAGCATGTTGTAACAATATGTAAAATTTGGTTTTGTTTTTATTCATTTGAGTTTTTATACTTGTAGGTCCAGGATGAACACACAATTATTATTATTATTATTTTGTTTTGTTTTATTTTATTCTAACGCCACTACTATTTTTATTATTCAATCACTGTTATAGTAAAATTTCGTTGTAACAACATGTAAGATGTTTCTTTACCAGCATGTTGAAACAACATGTACAATTTTCGTTGTATTAGCATGTTGTAACAGTATGTTAAAAAAAAAAAAAAACTGTATCAGCACGTTGTAACAGTGAAAATTTTTGCCGTGTTTTATTCATTTACAATTTTTTTTTTTTTAACTGTGTTTATTTGCAGATCTAAGGATGGACTCAAAGACATTCATTCATGAAATCAAAATCCTTTTTATTTTTTGATCCTCGCAATCGCACAAAGTGTGGAGGAGAGCATACTTATTCTAGGTAAAAGAAAAACTGAAAATTAAAACCTACCTACTCTATGCTAAATGGAATTAAAAATTAGTTACGTGTAGGAAAATTTCTAGTGGAGCCATTCACGTAACAGTAACAACAATATGTTCAATGAAAATTTTTCAAATGAAAAATACGATTTTATGAGAATGAATGAATATAGTTGTTGTGACTGCAAGCTTTCTAAATAAAAATAAAAAAAATGGAGCTAATAAAGTACTTACCTGGAACCATTGTTCGATAATTCTTTCATAGGCGTATTTTTCCTTGCTCGGATCTTATTGTAACTGCTCATTGTCCTCCTCAAGTTCCTTAGATGTTGATTTCTCGTTTGTTTCTGGAGGAGTATTTAAGATCTGGGCTGTTGTCAAGATCTCCTCTTCCTGAGAAGAAGAAATCCCAGTTTTCGCTAAGATCTGAGTGATTTGTTCCAAGCTGACACTCATGGTTAAATCATATTGTAAAAGGGGTTCTTACAACACCCAAATCAAAAAATAAAAAATAAAAACTGAAAATCATACTTGTTGAAACACATGAAAACCTCTTCACAGTTGCAAAAATCAAGCACACTTGTTGCAATTGAAATTCACACTCTAGTTACGCTTGAAAGAAAATCAAACTAAAATTCAATCCATTATGCTTCCCCGACAGAGTATTCTCGCCTATCACATGGGTGACCCAGGTTCAATCCCCGACAACGGAGCCAAAATGTTACGCATAAATATTGTCGTTTAATTCTGTTGTAGTATTTTCCCAACTATTTAATTTGTCAATCCGAGGTTCATAGGCTTATGAAGCACACACACTATATATGCAAGACTGAAGTAGAACTAATCTAATCTAATTTTCTGAAATGAAATCAATCTAGGAAAGCATTGAAAGACTAACTATGAAAGAAATAAATTAATCTAGGAAATAAATACAACATGTAAATATTTGAATGACAAAAGACATATGTGAGCTCACACAATATATCAATCTCAAATTATATTACAAGAGTCAAATGACAAAGCATGAAAGAATAACAAAGCTAAGAATCAAAGCTAAGAATCCCCTTCTCCTCATTACAAGACTAAATTATGAATTACATGATCTCTAACTCTCCAAGCTAATCTCCTATGAATAACATGCTTCTCCTCATGAAGAGAGAACACTCTCTTATATACATGAGACTCTTGAAGAGTGTCATAATTACAGATCCACTATTCTCTCAATCATTCTCAACTACTTTCCTATTATTAGAAGATATGATCTCTTCAAATCCTCCACACATCTCTCACATATCTTAGATAAGATATGCCATTCAAATCTTCCATGATATTCTCTTTTGAATATGCTTTAATATGATATTCGAATTTGAGGCTAGGTGGTAATATTTGACTTTGTTAAAATCTTCACATATGCCTGCACACATCATCAAACTCATCCAACCTTGATATATAATGAAAATGTGTTATGTTTCTAATATTTAATCACAAATTCACTTATAATACTAAAATGAATACAATGGAAAATAATAAGGAGAACCCTAAGTATAATTATGGAAATGGTATGATGGAAGGTTAATGGGACGATGAAATGTAAGGAATAGTGAAGGAAAAAGAGGATATAAATGTGACATTTATGAGGCCCAACAATGCACTGGAATCCTGTTGCAACCTTTGAATGAGAGTCCACACTTTTTCATCATTCTTCCATTCATCCCTTGCTTCTATTATCCAATTGGGTTGGATGATCGAGATAGCACAGAGAAAGGCCTCAACATCTTCATCCTTTCT
>ML776648.1:384247-407179 GCA_009831015.1 Picea engelmannii | reverse complement strand
TACAAGATGATTCAAAATGAAAATGTCTCCTTGGTATATATAGGAGACTAGGAGGTATAATTACAACTAATGGCCTAAAGCCAACATAAATAAAATAACATTACTAATATAATATGCCCCAATTAAGGGGTAATGAACCAATACTAGGGATTAACAATGAGAGGGTTGGTGTGTGTGTGATCCATATGGATGTTGATGGCCTTCCATCTATTCCAATTGGTTCATTTTGGCAGTTTTCCAGTTTGGCAGTTTTTTCCTAGTTTTCAGGTACCTAACTTTTGGGGTCGTTTTAAGGCCCTAAACAGTGTTATTAGGGCTCACCATAGTCAACTTGAAGTTTGATTCAATTTTGATGGAAACATGTGTATTCCTTGGATAGACCTTTCAAATGGGCTATCGTGCGCCTAAAACAGAGATTGTATGAAAAATTTACGACTCGGGGAAGTTGATGTACTAGCTTACCCCAACGGGGCCCACATGACTTTTGGCACTTCATCTCCTAGGGTTATTTTTTTGGTGTCTAGGGTTTTGGAATTCATGCTTATTGTAAAAATGCCTTCAAAGCCTCATTGTAATAATCTTCTTGTGAATGAGCACAACCATCACATCTCTTCTCAAAGATAAGCCACCACCATTCCAGCAAGCTTGTTTTTCATTGAATTTTACAATTTCAGTTTATTTCTTTATTGAATAGAAACTAGTTTGATTGTATCTATGTTATTTTGTGTTAAAAATATTTTAATAATTTGTATTCATTTCATTCTACTCATAAAATCCAAATCAGTTCTATCAGAGCAGTCTGCTCCTTTTTGTTCTTAATGCATGTCCCAAATGAGGTCAGGGTACAAAGAATTAGGTCTTGAGCTTGTTTCTCTTGAGGAAAAAATATCTTGCATGCCCAAGTGACCTCTCATGGCATAAGAAAATAAATATGATGGGATAGGAGATCCTATCAAAAATTTTCTTGAGGAAGCCCTCATGCAACAGAGGAATGAGATGATGGATAGTTTTGTGCAAATCCTTCGACAGCTACCAACAAACGACACATCTTCCTAGAGCGGAGGTACCACCCCCCTCAAGGTACAAATGAACTTTGATATTCCTATATTTGAAGGTAAGATAGACACAGATGCTATAGACAAATGGTTGAATCTAGTAGAAGGGTATTTTTCTTTCCATAACTTTTCGATTAGAAAAAAGAATACTTTTTTGCTCCTCAAAGTCGTTCCCCATGTCAAAGCTTGGTGGGAAACTTTCTATGAGAAAAATGAAACAGAGGAACCCTCATTATTTACAGTCGCGGCCACTTGGGAATCCTTCAGGGATGCTATTAAGGAACAATACTACCCTATCAGATGTTATGACGACTTATATACAAAATGGACTACACTGCGGCAAGAAAGAGACCAAGCAGTGTCAGAATTCACAAATATATTCAATACCTTGCACACCAAGATAGGTATCAAATGTTTGGAGCGACATCTGGTGCTCAAGTATCATGGTGCTCTAAATAGATACATCCATATGGAAATGGAATTTCTGGACATCTCTTCCCTAGGCATGGCCTATCGATATGCCATCAAAATTGAGTAGAAGCTCAAACAAAAGATGCGATAATTTGGGCCTGGGAACCCCTCACAGCAAAATCCAGGAAAGGGTGACCCCAACCTGTAGAAAAAAGAATAGAGAAAAGATGGATAGTATCAGGACAACCAATCCAAACCACAAGAAAATAAGGACATCATAAAGGCAAAGAGAGATACCGAGAAGTGGTGCAACTTCCATAAGAGCCATTGGCATAACATTGTTGATTGTCGCTCAAAGCAGTCGCTGGTGGCTGAAGTAAAAACCTATGAATCAGATGTGAGTTTTGACTCTGAGTCAAAACCAGAAAGGGGAAGACAGATCATTTACATGGAACCTAGTGCCATCATTGCTACCACCAAGCTCCAGCCCCATGAACCAGATGAGCCAAAACAATTCAAGCACCTTTTCCATTCATAGATGTGGGTAAAAGGCACCCCATTGCATTGCATCATTGATAACAGTAGCGAGAAGAACGTCATCTCAATAGAGGTCATCAAGAAGTTGTCCCTACTGAAAATTCTGCACCTACAACCCTACACCATTAGATGGCTCCACCAAGGAAGCGATATCCACATCAGCCAATAATGTCGACTGTCGTACAACATCAAGCCCTTCAAAGACAAGGTATTGTATGATGTTGCTCCTCTCGAAGTTTGTAATGTTCTTTTCAACCAACCTTATTTATGGAAACTTCATGTTGTATATGATTCTAGGCCTCATAGTGTTATTATCACTTTGAATAAGAAATTGTATAGGATACCCGAGGCAGTCCCACCTAGTGCTATTTCCTTGATCTATGCCAAGCAATGCAAGAAGGTAATCTCTCAAATCGGGAAATTTGTCTTCTTTGTGATTCGCTCTCAGAGTGAGAGAAATATCGTAGCCACATCTAGAGCGTCCATAGCCGATGTCTCCACACAATAGAAGCAAGTGGATAAGGTCATGGAAGAATACTCAGATATATTTTCCTCTCCTACTGGGGTACCTCTGCACTGCTAGGTCAAGCATCCCATTGATCTGACCCCTGACGCACCACTACCCAATGGGATAGTCTACCATCGCTCTCTGTTATAAATTGAAGATATCAAGAGGCAAATCCAAGAACTTCTCTAGAAGGGCACATCTATCCCAGCACATCGCATTGTGGGAGCCAAATCGTGCTGGTGTAGAAGAAGGACGAGACCTAACGACTCTGCATTGATTACCGGTCCCTAAATAAAATTACAGTACGGAACCGATACCTGATTCCCTGAATCAATGACCTCCTTGATTAGCTCACGGGGGCCAAATACTTCAGTAAGATTGATCTAAAGTCTAGCTACCACCAGGTCCCAATAGAAAAGACAGATGTATGGAAGACCACCTTCAAGTCAAAAGAAGGTCTTTCTGAATAGTTGTTCATGCCCTTTGGTTTGACAAATGCGCCAACAAATTTTATGGGGATGATGGATGATATCCTGCGACCCTTCACCAATACGTTTGTAGTGGTGTATCTAGATGACATCCTCATCTACAACAAGACTTGGGAAAAACACTTACAGCATATTGAGCAGGTTCTACACACCCTGTGGCAACAAAAGCTATATGCAAATTTGGAAAAACGCTCCTTCGACATGGACCGGGTCCATTACTTAGGCTACATTGTTGATCAACATGGTGTGCATGTGGATATAGCCAAGATCCAGGTCATCCGTGACTGGCCATCCCCAATCACACTCACTGAGCTTCAGATATTCTTGGGCCTCGCCAATTTCTATCACAGGTTCATGTTGGGATTCTCTAATATTGCATGGGCCCTTAGCCAAGTAACCAGAGGTGGTGGTAAGGAAAAATATTTTTGGGGCCTAACCCAACAAAAAGCCTTCGATGATTTCAAGGAGTGCTTGTGCTCATCCCCAATGATTTCATTACTAGACCTGCAACATCCCTTTGAGATCAAGACAAATGCTTCAGACTATGTTGTGGGCTCTGTTCTCACTCAACACGGCTACCCCATGGAATATCATAGTGAGACACTATTAGATGATGTCTGTAAGTACCCTACTTACGAAAAAGAAATGTAATCCATTGTGCAAGCCCGTCGCCAGTGGAGAAATTACATTCTTGGGAAGGAGACAGTCACCCACACTAATCATAAGACACTACAGTTCATGCAGACCCAAGGAAAATTGCAGAATGACCACCATCAAAAGTGGTCCACATACTTACAGCAGTTCCACCTCAACATCAAGTATAAAAAAGGAAGTACCAACAGAGTTTTTGATTACCTCAATCGACCTCTAGTCATGAGGCTCACCATGGTGCTAGACTCTTGCAGCCACGAGACCTGTGGATGGCCCCACCTCTATGAGATAGAACCTGACTCCTCCACCACCTACCAAATGATTGGCGCAAACTCAGTGGTCACTAATTTCCATATTTAGGATGGGTTGTTGTGCCATTTGGTCCATCTCTGCGTTCCATCAAGTGAGCAGGAAAAGGTGATTTGGGAATCTCACTACAGCCAGATGGCAGGACACTTTAGCATCCAAAAGGCAGTGGTAGAGCTAAAGAAACATTTCTATTGGCCAAAACTTAGACAGGATGTTGGCAAGTACATCAGGTCCTACACCATCTTCTCTATTTCCAAACTGACCACTAAGAAATAGGTCCTGTACACCCCTCTTCCTACTCTTGACAGGTTGTGGGAATCCATATCAATGGACTACATGTCAGGACTTCCATCCACCAAGAGGGGAAATGAAAGTGATTTGTGGTTGTTGATCTCTTTTCTAAGATGTTGATTATGGCCGCTTGCAAGAAGAGCATCACAACAGAGGCCACTGTCAAGCTATTCTTTGAATGAGTATGGCTACATTTTGGGATCCCACAAACCATTGTCTCAGATCAGGATAGTCAGTTCCTCAGCACATTATGGTCGAGCCTATGGTCATTGCTGGATACCAAGCTCACCAAATCCACTGCCTTCCACCCCCATACATATTTCCAAATTGAGGTCGTCAATCAGATGATCGTGCATATCCTACACATGTACAATTACAAGCACCCCTGCACATGGGATGAGAGTCTTCTCTATGTCCATCATAGCTACAATAGATCCCTGCATAGATCAATTGGCCACAACCCCTTTCAGGTGGGTTTTGGATTCCAACCATTGGGCCCCATGGATGTTGCACTACCCTTGATGACCACGTCGTCCGGCTCATCCCCTGCTCCACCTGAAGCTAACAAAGCCACCCAGTTCATTGAGAGGATCCAACACATCTACCAATAGGTTTAGGATATTTTACATAAGTCCAATGCCAAGTACAAGAAACGTCATGATCAACACTGGGTGCCACATAAGTTTTAGGTGGGAGACAAAGTGTGGTTGCACTTGCAGAAATAACTCCTTACAGGGCCCCATCGGAAGCTTCTCCCACTCCGTTATGCATCATACACCATCACCAAGGCTATGGGTGACAATTCTTTTTAGATCAACATTCCTCCTTTCCTTGGCCTACACCCAATATTCAACGTGGCTCTCCTTCGACCATATTTCCCACCATTATTGGACACCTCCAAGATCGCAGAGAATTTGACAACAAAAGCATTGAACCTTGATTACATGCAACATAAATCCATTGATTAGATTGTGGAGACACAGTTCAAGGGCACCAAACAACAAAGGATCCAACTTTATCGAGTTGTCAAAGTAGGGAGACTCTTGCACCAAGGTAAGTAGCTCATTCGGGGCCAAATTCAATAGACATTTCCTCATCTAATGGGGGAACTCAACACAATGGAGACCATTTCTTCCTAAGGGGGGAGGATTGATAAATATGGATTTCGATGGCCTCCCACCTATTCCAACTGGTTCATTTTGGAAGTTTTCTAGTTTGGTAGTTGTTTCCTAGTTTTTGGGTCCCTAACTTTCGAGGCCGTTTTGAGGCCCTAAACAACATTTTTAGGGATCGTCATAGTCCAAATGTAAACTAAGTCAATTTTGAAGGCAACATGTTCAATACTTAGATAGACCTTTCCAACGGTCTATCGTGCGCCTAAAACAGAGATCGCATGCAAAATTTATGACCCCAGGAAGTTGATGTACTAGCTTACCCCAACGGGGCCCACATGACTTTCGATGCTTCATCTCCTAGAGTTAGGTTTTGGATGTATAGGGTTTTGGAATTCATGCTTATTGTAAAAAGGCCTTCAGAGCCTCATTGTAATAATCTTCTTGCGAATGAGCACAACCATCACATCTCTTCTCAGAGATAAGCCACCACCATTCCAACAAGCTTGTTTTCTGCTGCATTTTATAGTTTCACTTTATTTCTTTATTGAATAGAAACCAATTTTACTGTATCTTTGTTATTATGTGTTAAACATCTTTTAATAATATGTATTCATTTTGTTTTGCTCATAAAATCTAGATCAATGTGTATTTTTGAGGTTGGAATTTGTCCTTTAGTTGAGTAGGAGGTCTTCTTGGGAGACTTTTGCAATTTGTGGAGATTGGATGTAATGAAGAAACAAATGTGCAGTGCACAACAATATATTTTGCATGAAGAATAATAAAGAGTTGAAGTGACAAATCTTTGTGGATGTAGCCCTAGGATGGGGGTGAATCACGATATATTTGTGTTATGTGGGAATGTTTGTAGTATTTGTGGTTGCATTTTCTTTAATGAATTTATGATGAACATGCTAAATGTTAAAGGAAATAATATTGCGCACTTAGGAAAGGACTGTAGAATAGCACAAATTGAATGAATGTCATAGCTAGTATTCAGATCTAAATCTTATGTTACAGTAGATGGATGTATGTCATGGAATATATGTGGTTATAATGGCTAATTAAGTTCTATTGGAATAGTGGTGTCACCAATAATAACTAAGATCTTATTAGGGATAGATTAATAAATGAGTATTTGAGGGTTATCAGTGAGTATATCTAATGCCCCTGAAAAGAAACACATCCCATCCCATGGTTGCAGACATATGAGTCCTGCGGCCACCCATTGAAGCCATCTTAGGTGAGACTATGTAGTGCACTTTGTGCATTGTGTTGCATTCTGGTATCCAGAATGGCCGATGGTTGAAGGGTTTTTGGTAATCCTATAGTTAGAACCTGGGTCAGCCCATAAGTAACCAACAATGGTTCTGTTTCCGGTTGTAACTCAGAAGATTAGATCAGGAGGGATGTATCACGTAGTATAGTGTGAGGGTTTAAGAAAGGGGATTTTTTTTTAGGTTGGAACCACACAAAAGTGGAGATTGAAATATGGTTGATAGTTCAGGAACTAGAGTTTTCCCACAAAGATAATAGAATACATTAGTTTAAGCCAAGACATTACTTGGAAAGATACATATTCAACAAAATATACGAGAGTTTCTTTAGCAAGTTTCCCACGCTATTGTAGGAGTGGATAACATGGTTGAAATATACCCATACGATGAATACAGTTAGATCAGTGGATTGTACAAAAGAAAGTATTGCGCAGTTGGAAAGGATAAAAAAGAAATTCATGCGCGCAATATATTTCTGGCTAGACAACATTGTAGTGGGGTATATCACTGAGTTTGTAGTAGATACATTGAATTCTTATAGTGTAGAAGACCGAGAGTTTATTAAGGGCCCAAGGGGAAGGTACATCAGGTCGGTGTACACTTCAATCAAGAGATTTTTTATTAATTGGGTTGGTTGTCATTGATGTCAACACTTGAAGAAAATATGGTAGCAAATTCTGGTAACACAAAGGTTTGGGTAATGGACCCAATTTTGATTGATATATAATGGTATGTGTTTTAATATATTTGAAGTAAGACTATTCTATATGGATAGTACATGTCATGCCATTTCCGATGGTATGTGGAATTTCGCATAGCTCCTTACGGTTAGAGAGTTATGGCCGTGTGAATTTGGAGAAGCTTCATGAGTCACCTAGAAGACCCAAAAGGTCAAAGTAGCCAAAGTGGTTGCAAAGAAGAAATTATGTAAATAATAAAGTGAAGTGATGAGTGTACTATGAGTCAAAGTGGATACAAAAGAAATTATTTAAATAGTAAATTTAATGGAGAAATTACTAAGTGGATAAGTGGTTAGAAGTGGGTTAGCCCTAAAATAAGGAAGGTGGTTTAAGATGGTTAGAAGGTAACCCCTTGAGGAAGCTACATAAAAGTATAAATAAGAGGCAAGGGTCTCTCATTTTAATCACACTTGAGCATATTGAATATCTACAAGTTATTGAGGTAACCAAAGGATCTCTAAGCTGAATTTCAAAGGGAAGGTGAACTAAAGAAGGCCAAAATTCAAGGGAGGATAAATTCTTTTGATAATGATTTCTAAGGTATGTTATTTACAGGTCATCTCACCATTTTTCATAATAACGTTTTTTCTAGAATGATTCAGACCGTGAAATCTAGAGGTCATTGAGAAAAACATATCCAAGTAGTTGTGATAAACATTTCAGCTTCTGGGTCATTGTATTTTTGGAGTTACACTCTGTGGAAAATAGGGTTTGTGGCTAGTCCTGAAACTAGTCTAAAACAGGTGTTTCAGGTAAAAACATCATAAATTATTCATAACATATCAAAATTTAGTAAGACCAAATGTATTGGTTAGAGAATAGTCTATAGTAGGTTGTGTACCATTTTTAGATCTATACAGAAAATATTCCATGCGGGGAATTCTCTACAAGTTTGATCTCTAGAATAAGCCAAAATTCAACAAGGTATGTCATTTTTTCTATAATTCCTTTTTTGGCAGGTTACAAGAAGTGAAACCTGGAGAAATTGTAGAAAACATGTTGAAGAACATTGTGTACTATTTTTAGACCTTTATTCATTACAGGTACATAGTTATGATTATTGCAAGTTAAGGTTGTTGAATAATACAAAACTAGTCATGTGAGACTAAAGTAAAGTTTGATGAAAATGATAGTCTTTTGTTGTTAAAGTTAAGGAAGGTTTGCAGGTATGTGATCATATACCCCAGTTCTATTACAGAGTTACAAATCAGATTTGGATTATGAAATTGATGAGGGATTTTGGTTGAGGTACATGTTGGGTACATGGTTGAGACAAGTAGTTGATGACTTGGCACATACATGAGGTGTATAGTTGATGATGTTGGTACATATTGATGAGTCATAGTTGATGAGTAGTTGATGCATAATTGGTACATACTTGGTACATGGTTGGAGGCACTTGTTAGTAGTGTTGTTGACAAATGGTTTATGGATGATGTAGCATACTTGTCTTGGTATATTATTAGAAGCACATATTGATCTTGGTGATGATTATGAGTTGTTGTGTTATGCTTGGTTGATGCACATTTTGGTGATATTGTGCATATGGTTGAGTGTTGTCTTGGTGATTGATCTTGGTGAGTGATCTTATTTGGTTGATAAGATTGATGAGACAGTTTTTTGTGATAGGTTGTTTGGATAGGTTATTGTTACAGGTTATTTGTACAGGTCTGGTGCATGGTTGATGCACTTGTTTATGGTACAGGTTGAGGTATAGATTGATGTATGGTGCATGGTTGATGCACTTGTTTATGTTACAGGTTGATTATAGGTTGTTTGGTGCAAGTTGATTGGTATAGGTTTACAGTGGTATATCTCACAGTGATTGTGTGACAGCGGTTCCATCATTCTACTTATATTTTAGGGCAGTTGGATAGGGAAAGGATAGTTGGTTGTAGCCAGAGAACATAGGGGGTTGTATCCAGATAATTGGGGAGTTGGAGCTTCCCTCAGGTTGTATCCTGAGAAACTAGGGGGTTGGAGCCTCCTTCCAATTGCAGTTGGAAAATAAAGGAAGTTGGTGCTTCCAATTAATGTAATTCTTAAAGACATATAAGAAAAATCATTTTGTAGTTTTCTCCCGCTTTGGGTTTCCACGTAAAAACATTGGTGTATTGTGTATGTGTATAATTTCTCATTTGTTCATTGTTTATTTACTCTGCAACTATTGGATGATAATGCTACATTGATATAACACTTTCATTTTGTTGTTAAAAGGGATTAAATTGCTCTATTATTGATTCACCCCCCCTCTCAGTAATCCAAAAATTGGTATCAGAGTAGGTTCCTTAAGAAAATAGTTTAACCGCAGGAAGGAGATCATGAATTATTATAAGAATGGAGTACCATTGTTCAATGGTCGGAATGGTTTAAAGTATGAGATGTGGAGTGGAAGGATGAAAGTATTTTTACAGGAACAGGGGTATTATATTTGGCTATCAGTCATTACAGGATATGATAGTTCAAAAAGGGAAAATATTGTAGCCAAGAAGGAACTGAAGAAGAATAAAAAAATAGAAATGGATTTCATCTGGGAAGGATTACCTAATCCCGTAAGAGAAAAGGTTGGTAAATGTTCATCAACTAAAGAACTTTGGGATAAGTTACATGATATATATTCTTCACCCATCGCAGATTCAGAAAATGCCAATGAAGATGCAGGTACAGATCAAGAAGAAATATGTTCACCATGTCAAACAGTTTTAGAAGATGAAGAGTACATAATCAACAAAGCTATGTTGTTTTTATTTAATTGTGAAAAATATGGACATCTTGAAATAGAATTCCATGAGACAGAAAAACTAATTGAAAAGGAAGACAATTATGAAGAAGAACGGATCAGTGCTTTAGACGAACTAAGAAAAGAAAGTGAAGAAAACAAGTCACTCAAGAAGGAATTGATGAAACAAAAGGAAAGTGCTCACATTCTTTAGGAATCCCAACAAGTCATCAAGAACTTAAGAACTCAGCTAGGAGAAGCCAGGAAGATCGAATAAAATCTTAAAGATCAAAAATGGTATTTGGAATCCAACACAGCAGCACAAAAGGAAGAAGTAGAAATGAGAGAGAAGATATTGACAGATCATATCAAGGAAAGAACTAACGATCTAAACCATCTTGAGTCAGAGTTTGGTCAAGAAGAGAAAGTACTTGAAGAAGAAATAATCACATAAAAAAATTATCTTGAAGAAGCAAAGAGAACAGAAGAAGTCATGAAGTCTCATATATTAAAGAAAGAAGAAGAGGATGAGAACCTTGAAGAAGAAGTTGTCACATTGAGAAGTAAAATTTTCAAGCTCAAAAAGAATGTTGAAGATACAAAAACATCCGTATCGGTTGTAGAGAATGAAGAGAAACACTCTAGGTTGATGGAAAATAAGAATGAAGAAAAGAGCAAGAGTTATGCAGAAATACTCAAAGGAAGGAATCATGGTCAACCATAATCTAAGAAAACTAATAAGGGTACATATTCAAGAATACCATCCATGTTCAAGACACAAATAAGATTTGATCATGATCATGACCAGTCAAGGAATAAATTTAGAAGGACTACGCCAAAAAGAAGATCATTCACTCCTAGGTTTGCAAATTTCTTTTATGGTCATTGTTTTTATTGTACTAATTTTGGCCATAAGGTTGCAGATTGTAGGGATTATAAATGCAATGTCCAAGCAAGAAATGCCTATGTGGCTCCACGTAACATTGAATGTTACAAATATCATAACTATGGACACATAGCTAGTAATTGTAGAAGCATGATCGATACTTCTATGAAATAGAATAGTGATATTAGATATAAGAAAGTATGGATAAGAAAAAATGAAGAACATGATAACAAAGACCAGGACCCAGAGATTGTAAGATTGGAAATAAAACGAGATGAATAAAATTCTACAGAGAAAAAGAAATATGTCAGATACAGAAAGGTTTGGAAAATAACTGAAAGAAAAGAAGGACAGGTAAACAAGGAACAGGTTCAAGAGATTTTACTTGTAGGCATTGTAGTGAAAGATGAATCCACAGATAGAAAGAAAGAAGTCAGAGCTCAAAGAGATGATGAATCTACCAATGAAGATGATGATGAATACACATTAGAGAAAGAATTGTTCTTAGCCATCCGGCTTAGATACTACCAGGTAACATGAATATTAGATAAGGGGAGTCTATTTGATAGTTGTGATAGACCAAAGAACCATCCTTTGAGAAACTTGCAGAGTTTGAGTAGACAGATTTAGAGCAGTTAGTTAGCAGAAGTACAATTTGATAGTTGTAGTAGCGAAGACTTCATGATAGTATAGTAATAAATGGGTAAGAATTATGGACAGTTGTGCAGTAGAGTCTTGGACAATATGGACAGAGATGGATTTGTAAGAAAACTTAGAAGGTTTGGATAGATATATGACAATAGACGAGAGCATGGATTCATAGATTGGTTCAGAGACAAAGGAACATTATGGATACTAATTACATAGGAAATGGAACAAACGGTACTAATGGCTTCCAAATTGATAGATATTTTGTGGACACATGCAGTGCATACAACAGTTCACATTCAAAACAAAGTAATGCTAAAAAAAAACAATGAAAAAAATCCCTATGAGATATGGAAAGGAAGACCAACGAATGTGAATCACTTCAAAGTATTTGAAAGAAAATGCTACATCAAAAGAGAAGATGGAAGAATGGAAAATTTTGACTCACATGTGGACAAAGGAGTACTTGTTAGTTACTCAAGTACAAGGAAAGCATACAAGTGTTACAATATGAGGTTGAACAAAGTTGTGGAAAGAATCATTGTAACAATTAATGAAACAGATGGATGAGAATTAAAAGAAGAAGAAAATGAATCAATGGAACAACTTTACGAAGAAGAAGTAGAAGGGAAAGATGAAGAGGATCAGACAGGAGTAGAAGAGCAAGTTCAACAAGTGCCTCCAAAGACACCTAGCAAACGAGTACAAAAGAATTGTCCTTCATATCATATTATCGAAAACAAGGATGCATGAGTTGAGACTAGAAGAAGAATCCATTCACCAGAACAAATGCACCTTGTACTCTTATCTATGATTGAACCAAATAGTTCAGGTTGGGAGATCAGTTTCAGGAGATTTCAGTCAGGTAGAGTATCCCCAAGGACAGTTCAATTAGGGGGAGTAGCCCTGGATGAAAAGATACATTTTTCATTGATGACAAAGGGGGAGAGAATTATCATATGAAGGATAGAAATGCTTGGAGAAAGAGCATAGAGGCATGGTTCCAGGGGGAGTGATGGTCACAGGGGGAGCATGAGTAATGTGACTTCAGTATTTCATCATAGTGTTTCCATCAATTCTAAAGGGGGAGATTGTTGATTAATTGGGTTGGTTTTCATTGATGTGAACCCTCGAAGAAAGTCCAGTAGAAAATTCTGGTAGCACAAAGGTTTGGGTAATGGACCCAAGTTTTTTGATGTATAATGGTATGAGTTTTAATATATTTGAAGGTAAGACTATTCTATATGGATATTACATGTCATGTCATTTCAGGTGGTATGTGGAAAGTCACATAAATGCTCATGGTTAGAGAGTTATGGCCATGTGAAGCTGGAGAACCCTCGTGAGTCATCTAGAAGCCCCAAAACATCAAAGTAGTCAAAGTGGTTGCAAAAAAGAAATTATTTAAATAATAAAGTGAAGTGATGAGTGTGCTATAAGTCAAAGTGGATACAAAATAAATTATTTAAATAATAAATTTAATGGATAAATTACTGAGTGGACAAGTGGTTAGAAGTGGGTTAGCCCTAAAATAAGGAAAGTGGTTTAAGATGGTTAGAAGGTAACTCCTTGAGGAAGCTACATAAAAGTATAAATAAGAGGCAAGGGTCTCTCATTTTAATCACACTTGAGAATATTGAATATCTAAAAGTGGTTGAGATAACCAAAGGATATCTAAGACGAATTTTAGAGGGAAGGTGAAGTAAAGAAGGTTGAAATTCAAGGGAGAATAAATTCTTTTGATGATGCTTTCTAAGGTATGTTATTTACAGGTCATCTCACCATTTTCGCAATAATGGTTTTTCTAGAATGATTCAGACCTCTAAATCTGGAGGCTGTTGAGGAAACATATTCAAGTAGTTGTGATAAAAATTTCAACTTATGGGTCATTTTATTTTTGGAGTTGCACTCTGTGGAAAACAGGGTTTGTGGCTAGTCCTGAAACTAGTCTAAAACAGGTGTTTCGGGTAAAAACATCATAACTTCTTCATTACAGATCAAACTTCATTAAGACCAAATGTATGGGTTAGAGAACAGTCTGTAGTAGGTTTTGTACCATTTTTAGATATATACAGAAAATATTCCATGCGGGGAATTATCTACAAATTCAATCTCTAGAATAAGCCAGAATTCAACAAGGTATGTCATTTTTTCTATAACTCCTTTTCTAGGAGGTTCCAAGAAGTGAAACACGCAGAAATTGTAGACAATACACTGAAGAACATTGTGTACTAATTTTAGGCCTTTATTTATTATAGGTATATAGTTATGATTATTTCAAGTTAGGGTTGTTGACTAATCCAAAACTACTCATGTGAGACTAAATTAAATTTTGATGAAAAAGATAGTCTCTTGTTGTTAAAGTTAAATAAATTTTGCAGTCATGTGATCATATACACCAAGTATATTACAAAGTTACAAATCAGATTTGGATGATGAAATTGATGAGGGATTTTGGTTGAGGTACATGTTGGGTACATGGTTGAGACAAGTAGTTGATGAGTTGGCACATACATGAGGTGTATAATTGATGATGTTGGTACATATTTATGAGTCATAGTTGATGACTAGTTGATGCATGATTGGTACATACTTGGTACATGGTTGGAGGCACTTGTTAGTAGTATTTTTGACACATGGTTTATGGATGATGTAGCACACTTGTCTTGGTATATTATTAGAACAACATATTGATCTTGGTGATGATTATGAGTTGTTGTGTTATGTTTGGTTGATGCACATCTTGGTGATATTGTGCATATGGTTGAGAGTTGTCTTGGTGATTGATCTTGGTGAGTAGATATGATTTGGTTGATAATATTAATGAGACAGGTTGTTGTGATAGGTTGTTTGGACATGTTATTGTGACAGGTTATTTGTATAGGTTTGGTGCATAGTTGATGCACTTGTTTATGGTACAGGTTGAGGTACAAGTTGATGTATGGTGCATGATTGATGCACTTGTTTATGGTACAGGTTGATTACAGTTTGTTTTGTGTAGGTTGATTGGTACATGTTTACACCGATATATCTCACAGTGATAACGTGACAATGGTTCCATCATTCTACTTATATTTCAGGGCAGTTGGACGGGGCAACGACAAGTAGTTGTAGCCGAAGAACATAGAGGGTTGTAGCATCTTTCTGATTGTAACCAGAGAATTGGGGAGTTGGAGCTTCCCTCAGGTTGTAGCCTGAGAAAATAGGGGGTTGGAGCCTCCTTCTAGTTGTAGCTGGAAAAAAAAGGAAGTTGGTGCTTCCAATGAATGAAATTCTTAAATACATATAAGAAAAAACATTCTATGGTTTTCTCCCACTTTGGGTTTCCATGTAAAAACACTGGTGTACTGTGTACGTGTATGATTGCTCTGCAACTATTGAATGATAATGATACATTGATATAACACTTGCATTTTGTGGTTAAAAAAGATTAAATTGCTTTATTATTGATTCACCCCCCCCTCTCAGTAATCCAACATTTCCGATGTTATTGTAGGAGTGGATAACATGGTTGAAAGATACCCATCTGACAAATAGAGTTAGATCAGTGGAGTGCATAGAAGAAAGTTTTGCGTGGTTGGAAACAGTAAATAAGAAATTCATGCACGCAGTAGATTTCTGGATAGACAACATTGTAGTGGGGTATATCACTGAGTTTGCAGTAGATACATCGAATTCTTGCATTCTAGCAGAGAGGGAGTTTCTTAAGTGCCTAAGGGAAAGGTACATCAGGTCGTTGTACACTTTGATCAAGATATTATTGCATGATAAATTGGTATTAACCATGGAGTTAGACAACTAAACTACTATGCGTGCATGGGGGAGTTAGGGGAAACACTAAGGAAGGTATGTGATGGAGGGGGAAATGGATAGAGGACAGAAAAATAAAGAGAAAGAGCCAATTATGATGGATCAAGAGGAGATCTAGGAAATTGTGCAAAAGGTAGCAATGACGCGCAGTGGAAGACCCTACCAATATAATATCAATAGGAAGAAAAGAGCAATAGCCAACAAGGAAGGCTTGGAGAGTGATGAGGAAGAGGTAGAGGATATTTTTTATATGGATAACATTGAATAAATAATGCACGCCACATACGAAATAAAGACTATAGGATTAGGATCTCATGAGGAAGCAGATACCCCTGTCTAGATCTAAATCAGTGTAGAACCTACAACCCCATGCACGACTAAGACATCAACAAAGAAAGAGTTTTTTAGATAACAAGTGACCGACAATTAGAATAATATAGGAGATCGGGATAGAAGTGAGGGTACAAGTGGAAGTACTAGAAGCATTACATGTAGTGGTACAAGTGGAAGTACCAGTAGGAACATTAGTGAGAGTTCAAGTCTGAACAACAGTACATAGATAGTAATACCGTGCAGAGTAGGTACAACACATTCGACAATGGAAGGTGTAGCTCCAACAATAATATTACTAGATTTTCATGGGGATGGATCAAAAGACCCAGAAAAGAACTTATTCATATGTGAGAAAATATGGGAAGTGAAACGAGTCCCTGATGAGGCAGCAAAGTTCGCGCAACTATCAATAACATTCAGAAACCGTGTGTCGGATTGGTATATGAGTCTAGAATTAAACAATCCATAAGGTGCGCCAGGAACAGTAGCAAATATCAAGAAGGCACTGATCACTGAGTTTCAGAGGCTGAAATCAGAGGATCAATTTATGAATGAGATTATTGAGGTTATACAGAAAGCAAGGAGAATTCGTATGGGACATTGATAATAAGTTCAATACATTGAAAGGTAAACTGAAGTATCCCATTTCTAACATGCAACTTAGAGAGTTGTTTATAAATTTTGTGTTACCACACTTTAAATATCCATTGAGACAGTATAAATTTCAAACCTAGGCAGAGGCACTACAAGCGGTGATGCATTTAGAGGAGAATCAATATAAGCATATAGGTCCATCTATCAAGGAGTTGAAGGAAGACCTAAAAATCTTGACAGTGCATTTAAACCAGAATAAAAGTAGGGAGAAAAGAGAAGTAGTGTGTTTACCTTGTGTAGATCAGAGGGACATAACAAGAATGTGTGTCTGACAAATGTGCAGTACCTGGGAGTATGGATGCCAAGTCCATTACCTACAGGAGGGCCTTGGTGTGAAATATGCAAGAGACATGGGCATGATCCTTATCACTACCCTATGATGCAGAAGTACAAGATAGAACCAAAAATTACTTTTTGTAACTTCAGTAAGTCAGTGGGGCATGAAGACAAAAATTGTAGAACTCTAGAGTTAATGAAGGAAAGAACCTCATATGCATAAAGGATGTAGGATAAGTTGATGGCAAGACATATTGTGCCACATTTTGGCAATGTGCAACAATTTCAAGAAGTGCCACAATTTTAGCAACCCCCATAGTATAATTAGGCACCACAATATCATCAACCAAACATGGATCCATAGGGGAAAATAGGAGGATTCAGAGCTAGAGGAAGAAGAGGAATGGGCAAAGGAAGAGGGCCTATTATATGCCATAATTGTCAACAACAAGGACACTATGGTAGATATTTTCCTCAATGAGCAACAACATGTATGTATTGTCATGCAATAGATCACGTGACAGAAGAGTGTCCGAAGTTAATGATGAAGATCCAGGAGAAGAGGAATATAAATAACCAGAATTTTCAATGGATTACTGCAGAAATAAGGGATCTCGAGAGGAGCATAAATATAGTGACTAGAGGAGGAGTGAAGACGAGAGGAGATGCATAGGATCAGAAGAAGGAATCTTAGTGTTGGATTCAGAAGAACACTTAGCCACAATAGCAGTTTGATGCAAAGAAGGAGAAGGAAACTTTCAAGGAAGAAAAGAAGGAGTTCCTGAAGGAGAATGAAGCCTCCATATCAAACACCTCGTAGAGGTATGATACTCCTATTTTTGATATGCCTCAGTATTTGGATCATACTTAAAAAGGAGAGCAAAAAGAGAAAGTAAGCAACTTAAAGATTTTCCTGGAATATTTATTTAAGTTACTTAATGATAAGAATGCCATGGATTTGATTAAAATTATGCTTGAGAAATATAACAGAGAAGAAGGGATAGGGACAAAACCAAAGAAGATCAATCAGGTCCATATAAAGAAAAGAACTAGCAAAGAGTTCATATTGAATGCAAATATTGGATACTTTAATATGGGAAATGTTATCCTAGACTTAGGATCAAATGTCAACATTTTTCCAAAGAAGAATTGGGAAGTAATGGGAGAACCTACACTAGAGTATTCCAACATCCAATTGAAACTAGAAAACCAACAGAGAGTGATTCCCATAGGTAGACTGAAGAATACAACATTGGATCTAGATGGTGTGTGCACCACAATAGACTTTGAAGTGATGGATATGGTGGATGAGTCTATACCATTTCCAACACTATTGGGAATTGATTCAACCTTTGATAACCTGGAAATTATTAATCTAATGACTAGAAAGATGATATTTGAAGTTGGGAAATTTAGGGTAGTAGCACCTTTAGATCCCTCAGATTGTGACATATATGTAGAATTTGTGCCTGACAGTGTTCTAGAGGATGATGTGAACCAGTTGTATAGAACGACTGCGCGAGAGGAAGACTATGTGAATCCAACTATAGATGGAGTACTCAGTTGGAGGAGCATCGATTTTGACATGTCAGATTTGGATACTAGAGTAGAAAACTGGCAGAAAATATTGCATGAAGTCTCTACTAGGAGGTGTGCCAAAGTTACACGCACAGTAAGATGGGTTGGGACAGAAGTAAGACAATTTTCCACATTTACTAAAGAGGACGATCTAGAAAAATTCCTGAAAGAGTTTGAATCAAAGGTTTTGGATAGTCAGAGATTATTAGTGTTGGATATAGAATTGAGGGACACACCTACATGATGGTGGGGTGGACATAAGAAGGTAATTCAAGACTAGTATCGGTGTAAGCGACTGATGCACATAAGATTTTGTAGGTGTCAGAAGGATAGAGCCTTACCAAAGTATGATGGAAGAGGGAACCCAAGACATCAAATAAATGATTGTGTCATTAACTGGAGATTGGTACCACCAGGGGAATGGACACGTTACTTTATTCATAAATTAGAAAGGATGCCTAGTAGTTGGTACAAGGAGAAGGAACTACGCAGAGAAGCTGTGAGTTGGGGCGCAGTACAACAAAACTTTATTCAGACTTTTTCATTTGAAAGTGAGAATCCATGGGTGCATCTAGAATTACAAAGGATCAAAAGGAAGATATTTGAATAATATGGAGTAGATATAGTGAGATTATACAAAGATTATAGAAAAGAAACACTTGACCAATTAGTGTACTGTTATCAGGTCACAGAGGATGAAGAAGCCGAGGAAAACCCATGTGACATATATATAGTAGAAGGGGAAGGAGAAAGAAGGTTGGAAGGACCCTTGTTAAAATCATAAGAGTTCATTATACCTATGAATATTAAAAGGGTCAATATTGGGACTAAAGAGAAACCCAAGATAACCAACATTGGAGATTACTAGGACAATGAGATAATGGAAAAAATAACTGAATTATTGCATGAGTATAGTGATTTATTCCCAGCTACATTTTCAAATATGAAAGGGGTAGCAAGAGAACTTGGAGAAATTAAGATACCCATCAGCCTATATGCAAGACCAGTTAGACAGAGACCATACAGACTAAACCCCATCTATAAGTAGAAGGTGAAGGGAGAAATTGACAGAATGCTAGAATCAGGAATCATAGAGCATGTGGAAGAATCAAAGTGGATTAGTCCAATGTGTTAAGGTTTAAGATATTATTAGGTTTCTTTTCTATTTACTAGATAACCATAGCATAGATAGGATCATTGAGAGAAACAAAATCACAAGATACACAATATTTATCCTAGGAAACCCTCAAGGGGAAGAAAACCCATCAAAACTTCTTTAATATAGATTCAATAACCAAGTACAGTATCAAAATAACTCTCTCTCTACGAGAGACAAACTACCATGATGCTAGACCAGAAAAATAATCAAAGAATAAAGAATATCCTCTCCCAAGCAATGTGCCTCTCTCTCTTCCTTCTTCCAGCAAATGCTAACTACAACTTCCTTCAATACTTGCACACTAGATGAGTGAGCTAAGTGAGTGAACAAATGAGTGGCTAGCTTCCTTTATTTATACAAACTAGAAAGTGCTAAAAGGAGGTGTCTCTTCACTGGCAGAGCCAACTTGTCTTTCTGAGTGGTTAGAACCACTTTAATTTGCCTGGGGGGTGACTTCTTAACTCACATATTACAATTAGGATTTGACCAATCCACAATAGGGGATTTGTTCAATTACAATGCCCGACATGATCAATCCACAAAGGGAATTTATTTAATGAATAATAAATCAATAATAAATAGAATAGTCTTTGCAGTTACACGATATTTCAACACTCCCTCTTAATAAGAAGAATATTCTTTATCTTTTGATAGGTCAGTGGATGTCATCTTCAACTGACCAATATCATCTAGTCAATATCATCAACTGGATAATCATCATCAACTGGACAACAACATCAACTAGATAACATCATCAACTGGGAAATATCATCAACTGGGTAACAAAATCAACTAGATAACACGAGGCATCAATATAATCCACTTGGTCATCTGGCATCACAATCACTGACTGGTTCTCCATGAGTCCATATTAAAGAAGTTTTGTTCTCTTTATCTTCACGCAAAAGATACTCTTTCTTTCTTTCATCTTCATGCAGAAGATACTGTTTCTTATCTTAACACAGAAGATATATTATCTTCACACAGAAGACGTCTTATCTTCACACAGAAGATATTCTATGATTTTTTCAATTCCTTTTATGTTCTCCCTTCTCTTGTAGTCATCTATCTCACCCATCCACTGGGGAGGACTACTACCATATCTTTACTCCTAGTCATCCCACATGAACTAGAGAAGCTAAGATGGTAGCCTAGGCAAGACTAGACTCCCTTTCCATGATCCACATAGGATCATGACACAAACCTCAAGAGCCAACTAAATATTCCACATGGTCAAGGTTTGTGTTCTAGGCTACTCAATCCTTGGCCAGAGGAGATTATTTTCCCGCTGCCCCTTGGAGAAACATCTACACTCCTCTCTAAAAGGGTGGTCACACCCCTCTCTACGAGAGTATTCTAGCATGTCCCTAGAGTATCCAAAAATCAACACTTGGACAGAGGCCAACCTTGGAAAATTTCTCACTCCCCTTCTCTATGAAGGTCTCTTCCTTCTCTATGAAGGTATCTTCTCTTTTCCTTCTCTATGAAGGTCTACCTATGGGATTTCCCATTCCTTCTCTACAAAGGTCTCTTCCTTAATATCTTGGGTGCCTTCTTGAGTTCGAACATTTCTTTCTTTCTGACTTCATACTGGATCAACCTCCTCCCTCTGCATCTATAAGAACGGTACTAGAGAAACCTTTAGTTACCTGCATCTCATAAACTATATATGAGTATCCATCTTTCTCTTCATCTTGAACATTTCTGTTCTGCATTTTTAGGAGCCTCCTCTTCCTATATAAGTACTGGATACTTTTTGGCCTTTACTGACTATCACCATATCATAAGTCCTTCTCATGCTGTCTAAATTCTACAAGTCAAGGCATAAGTTCTTTCTTCCGAGACCTGTAAAATTACTTACAATATTCTTTCTGAGATATGTCACTTATCCAATCAATCAGTAACAATAATCAATAATCAAATTAAAATATATCATGATTTCTATCAGAGTAGTACACATCTTTTCTTGAGCAAAACTTGTTCAACCATGTACACATCTGAAACCCTAATAATGAATAAGACTTTTGAACTCTTTTTCACTCTAGCTATGAAATTACCAAATTTTCCCTTACTATCATAGCTAAACACATACCTTTGTAACTCTCATGAGTGATCATAACTGAAATAAATATTTTATCTCTTTCTTTATCCTCTTCTTTGATAAGTCTGCATAGACACTGAAGTAAAATGAGGTTAATTAACATTCTCAAAAAAATCTAACTTGTAATGATAAAGTATTAAAGTAAACAAGATACTAAAAATAAACATTAATACTTATCTTTTTGTTTTTGTGTGGGGAGGCTCCATGGACTCCACAATTTGCTATGTTTCTTCAGACCAACTATCTTCAACTTAAAGTACATATTTCTCAATTTCTACTAAATATTTCTTTGAGGGGGGAGATTACTCTTCCTCTGCCACATGTGCTTGATTCTTTCTTTTCCCTTTTCCTTGAGGACAGTCATAGGAAAAGTGTCCCAACTTTTGACAGTTGTAGCATCTGATCTTTGAAACATCTTTCTTCTTATATGGAACTCTTATAGAGTGAGATTCTTTATTGTTCTTCCTGAAGGAACTTCTTATGTTCTTTTGAACTGTAAGATATTATTCTTCATCAACAATTAATCTCTTTTGTTGGTCTTCAATTCTAGATTCTTCGTGTGTGAGATCTGCCCATAACTTATCAAACTTGGGTAACTTGTTTCTTGCACACACTCCTTGTACAAAAGGAATCCAAAATTTTGGAAACCCATTTAGGGTTGTGGTTACAAGATATTTGTCACTAATGACATCTCCAATAGTTGCAAGCTAATCTCTAATCTGAGAAACTCTCATAAGATAGGATGAGATAGATTCTGAGTTTTCCATCTTCATATTACGAAGCTGATTTCTTAAGGCAAGATTCTGGCTAATGTCTTTGCTTTCATATAACCTGTTGAGTGCTTCATACATTTGCCTTGTTGTCTGTAGTTTAGATATATGAGGGATCAAGTGATCCTTTACTAAATATGACATGATTCTCTTTGCTTTCTTTTCATTCTTCTTGTGCTTGGTCTTTTACTCTTCTTCCTCTGGTTCTGGTATACCCACTTATTATCACTGAAATTTCATCCACACATGGCGACAAGAACTCAGCATCGTCAAACAGTAATGAAGTCATTCATGGCACTGGATTAATTTCAAAGCATTGCAAAAGGGTCAAAAACTATACAAAGTAACCAAAAATTGAAGGGTGCTTTACAGAAGATGGGTGCGTGCGCATATCCACGGAACAGGAACGTACAATGCACGCATGCGTGCACGATGCGCGACTGTTAGCGAAAAAACTTGCACACCTGCTAAACGGTGCATTTATTGAATTGGTCGGCCTCCCAACCACTTATGGACCAGCTCCCAACCTGATTTGACCATCAAATCTAAGCTGAATCCGCATGGTAGGCTGGTCAAAGACCTAATTGAGCCCTAAAGAGCCCCTTTTCACACCTCAAAG
>ML776648.1:354245-383558 GCA_009831015.1 Picea engelmannii | reverse complement strand
CTAGAGGCCGCACATTTGATCTAAATTTCACATTGTAAGGTCTTGGATGTGGGGAAAGTCATTTTCCTTCTTAAGAATGATGTTATGCATGCTCTAAATACTTCACCACTTAGACCCCTCAACTTATAAAGGGGATAGTCAAATAAACATAAGCACTTAGGTGGATAAAAATCAATTTCCCTTATTTGCTTTTTGCCACGTGGATGGCTTGCTTTGATTTACAACCTAAGGTAAACATCAATTTTAATCACATCTAAACTCACATTTGGGACTAGAAATTGAAGTAAAAATCCTTGAGTATGCTCTTCTCTTGCGCCTTCAAGCGATCTTGAGAACCAGAAAAAGATTGTGAAAAACAATCTCATCTCCCTTAACAAAATCTCAAAAAACCTTTAGGAGAGGACAAAGGCCCTTTTTGGGACCCCTCTTAGTTTCATTTTTCAAACATATCTTGAATTTGTAATGGGCCCATACATGCCCACATGTCACAAAGTAAGATAGTGGTTGGAATTCTGATTTCTTAGATCAAAAAACTAGGAGAGTTTAAAGATTTGTAACGGGCCCACACATGCCCACATGTTCAATATAGGATAGTTTCATGCTTTTTCTAGGTTAACTCACACATAGGGAGTTAAAGGATAGTAACGGACCACATGTCCACATGCTAGTTTCCTAGGGATTTTAAAATTCCGCAAGGTTGTACCAATGACATCTAGCTAATTAGGTAATCACACTCTTGTAAGGACCAAGCGAAGTCCACATGCAGCAAGGTGACATCTAATTAACTAAAACTTGGCGCACTTTCACTCACACACAAAAGCCACTTTTTCACTCACATAGCCTCTTCTCGAAACATGGAGGTCTAAGTAGGTTTCCTCCAAAGGGATTTTGAAAACACCCCATCGTTTCTTGATAGGACTATCCACTCCCATTTTTAATCAAACAAGGTTGGTTTTCACCCCCAACCTCACAAAACAACTTCATCTAAAAACTTTCTAAAAAACTCTCTAAGTTTTCCTCCACAGGAGGTGCCAAAAGAAGTTTTCAGTCTAGGTAGGATTTTGGGGATAGGCATCCAAATAACTCCCCATTATATGGTTCTCACAATTTCAAACATAGAAGTTGACAAATAGGGAACTTCAAATCCTCCAAGTCCAGTGTTCCAGTCACCATAAGGCAGGGAAATACCCATGAAGGGTCGAAGTTCAAGGTCTGGTTGTTCTGTGCGTCCCCCCTTGAGGCACCCACCTCTTGGACGGGATCTAGCCCGTGACCCATTTCTTAGGCCGAAAATCTAAATGCCGCACTTGGACCGAGGTACCTAATGACCAACTTTAGGACATCTACCTAGGTGGCGATTTTGGGCTGCAATCGCACCTTGATTGGATTTTGTGTGGCTATTGGGAAGTATCGCCAGCTCTTTCGGGATATGCCCCCTCTACCCCTCATTATAACCAATTACTTCATCCTTCACTAGTTTCTCTTCCGGTGACTTCAGATCCCACTGTTGAGTACTATTGGAAGGTCCAGTGCTATTTGAGAAGAAGGACGTTACGTCTTCTAGGACATGAGCATTTGCTTTCTTTTTTATTGCCCCACGTGGACAAAACCCACTTACCCACATATATGCTTCTTTCTCATTTATGTATGATGCACATCTGATTACAGTTTGACTTTGATATATATATTGTGTAAAACAGTCACAACAAAGAGTCTTGTTTCTATATTTCTCCCACCACTTTTTGCACACATTTCACACAACTAGTCTGACATCATAGGGGAACCACAGAACCCCCGTCGTTCACGACACTTGCTCAACCTTCCCCCTATCTTAGGGGGAGTATCTGGTCGTACCCTCTCATCGGTACCTCCTTCAAACACTCCTGTGAGTGCTACCATCTTAGGATCATCTTTGCTTGGTTCTACCTTACTTGGGTCCACTTCCCAAGGTCATCCATTCACTCGCTCTCCTTTGCACGGAAGCGAGGGACCCACTTCCTCTCAAGGAGGGAGCACCAACCCACCTAGTCCCCATCAAGGGTTAGGTTCACAACACACTATGGCTAGAGATAACCCTCCCACCCCACTACAGATGCCATATTTGGCCTCTCTCAACATACCAAATCTCACCAAGCTTACCAATGATCCTATATTGCATGACGCCACATGGCCTGCAATGCCAACAAAACTTCCTTCAGACATACCAAATTTTGAAGGAAAGGCAGGGGATGACCTCGCCAACCATGTCATGACCTTTCAACTATGGTTCTCTTCTAATAGCATTATGGAGGATTCCATCAGACTACGATTATTTCAATGCACACTTACTAGCCCATCAGCCAAATGGTATGTTGAAGAAAAATCAGGGTCCCACACAACCTTTGAGTCATTGGCCAAAGCGTTCTTAACTTTCTTCCAATTACCTATCCACCATGACAATGGTCTAGAACTACTATCTAACTTCAAACAGACCTCATCCACCCACATCGCTGACCACATTCATGAGTGGCGTAGGCGACGTAGTTTGTGTAAAGCAGAAACCACCAAGCAACAATGTCTCGACTGGTTTCTTAGATCACTTGTCGCTCTCCTTGGTAAGGATGTAGCTTCTACCTTCCCGCAATCGGAAGAGGAAGCTATTAGTAAAGCCCAACAGTATGACCTCATCTACTCACAGTCAGGGTACTTATACACGGTACTTCCCGATCTTCCAAAACCTGTGCCATTTGGTCAAGACAAACCTGGGATGTCTCACTCAACAGACGGACTAATAGGTGCCACCACACACCATATTCCACAACCCCAACCACCACCAATGTATGGAACACCTCAATACCCACCGGTGTATGGGGGCACTTCTTATTACCCCCCACCCCCTTATCAACAACCATACCCTGTTGCTATACCTCCACCCATTAGTGGACCACCACCGGCACCTCCCATACATCCACCTATTCCCACAACTAGTGGTACCCCCTCGACATCAGCTTATAGTACTAGTGAAAGCATTGTGCCTTCCTATGTACCTTATGGAGTGGTACCACCACATAATCCCTACATTCCCTTTCCTAGTCCTCCACAACCCATGGCTCCCCCACATCCTCATGCAGAGGTAAACTTTGTTCAACCCTCTGCTCCTCAACAATACCAAAATTTTGAACAGTTAAACACAGCCAATCCAACTCATCCATCAAACAATGCCAAGAAGAAAGGATGGAACAGGAATAAAAACAACCCCGGTCAAGGCTGGAATCAACCCCCATAGCATCAACCCACTGGGCGCAACCGGAACCAAGGAAACCAAAACCCCCAAGGGGGCAACAACAATAAATGCCAAGGGAGGAATAATGTTAAAACCATTTTACCTTGTGCCCTTTGTGGTGAGTTTGGTCATTACACTCACCATTGCCCCCAGATCGCTGATTTCAAAAGATTGAAAGACTCTGGGAGCCTTCCCCCTTCTCCTGCGCAACCTGCCCCGGAGCAGGCACAACAAAAATATGCACAACAACCTACTCCCGCCATGCTGCAAAATCCTATCCCACATCAAGGTGTAATAAACACCCAATAGGACACGTAGCATCCCCCACCTCAGGTGGGCCAATACCATAACCCCAACAATCCAGCAGAGTGAACAATTCTCCTCACCAGTGAGGAAGAAATTCTTCTGCAAACATGCAATCATCAGTATCCTACAAGAACTGAGTCTACTCCTATTTCTCCAGAGACAAACCCTAAACCGACGGGACCCCTGTTGGTGATCCCCGGCCCTTCTTCCGAACCACCACTTCACATCCCTCGCATCCCCTTGTGTCGGAATGTCCACAATCCACAGGCTAGGGTAGCTCACAATTATAGCTTGATAGATGACTTAGCGCAATCCCCGGCTGTCATGTCAGTCTTGGAAGTCCTCCAGACTTGTCCTGCACAGTGGAAATCACTGCTTTCCATATTGGGGGCAGTCGACCCTGTGAATACTCGACTCATCACCTTCGACCTTGATAGCCATGAACCTCATCTTCTGGCCTTGGTCACTATTCAAATACCAGTAAAAATACGGAACATCACCGTTCATCGGTGTATTATCGATGAAGGGGCATCTACATGCATCATGTCGAAATAGTATGGCAGAAGCTTGGTTCCCCGAAACTCATACCCTCCGCCATCACATTACGAGCTTATGATGGATGACCATCATCTCCTAAAGGGCTCTTCCAAAATGTCCCCGTGGAACTCGTGGGAAAAAACTATTCTCATTGACATCAAAGTTATCGACGCTCCACTCGATTACAATATCTTGTTTGGACGTAACTACATGTATTCTATTAAGGCAGTGTCATCATCTGTCTTTTGAACAATCATGTTCCCCCACAACGATAAGATTGTGACCATTGATCAAGTCTCGCATTACGAGCCTAACCCATCTGCCAATCTCGATAACATTCTTCCTCTCATTCACACCAACAAATATGCATATCCACTCGTCGAGATGGGTCTAGGGATTTTCAAAGATCCATCCTTATTAGGGACATACCATGGAGCACCACCACTCCTTCCCCCTAATCAAGTATGCGTCATCTCATCTAACGAAACTCACACAGAGGAGGCTCATCCTCCTCAGGAGGCTTCAGTCATCCCTGACATCTCAATAGTCGCAGATCCACTCCCGCCAGATCCTCCTACGCACTCGTCAACCCCTACGGTCCATGAATCCACACCCCCTCCAAGGCATAGTCCCATTTGGGAGACAATTCCCCAACCCCTCACTCAAATTCCCTTCTTTTACCCTCCACCCGGTATAGAAGCTTTCCAGGTAGCCGCAATGCTCACACTACCCAATATGGTGTTAGCCATCCCAGTGTGGTATATACATCCACCTGAGATGGTCCCTCACCCATCCCTTCCCCCACAGGAAGGCCTCCCCATGACGATTCACGTCCTCACCCCCACTACCCCCATACTCCCTACCCCCCCTGCTATAGCTGGGGGCAGGCGAAAGAAGAAGGAGCCCACAGCTCCACTTCCTCCACGCATCACACCACCTTGCACACTATGTGAGAAAGAGGGTCACCAAACCAACAACTGCCCATCACTACCAGAATTATGGAATTTGATTCCACTCAATCAAACTCTCACAACACCCATCACTACTGCTAGTCCTACTGCTACCACCCAACCTCCCAGTAGTAAAGGGTGGAGGACCAAATTTGTGTGTGCTATCTATTCCGAGTATGGCCATTACACCCATCATTGCCTAGCACTACCACGTTTTTGGCAGACATTAGCTACTGTACGCCAGAAATTTCAGAATGACCCACGCCCTGCTACATCCTCTACAACAAATATCACTGACATTCGTTATGTCACCACTTCAGTCAATGAACGCATGTGATGCCCTTGCTCTCTTTGCGATTCATTGGCTCATTTTACATACCAATGTCCCATGATCCTAGAATATAGGCAACATCAATTAGCCCTACGTCACCAACCCGCAGAGGCGATATATGACCTTTCGTCGCCACTCGAGGATCTTCATGTCATTTCTCCCGAACCCGAGGCACTCCCAATACCTCCTTGGTTCTTAGATGATGAATCTGAGGATTTACCCCGTAACCCACCCAACTCTCCTGCTCATTCCCCTATGGAGACTCTCCATTCCACCACCATGGGTACCCCTCAGTACCTCAATATATGGTTTATGTAAAGTGAACCCTCACCCTCTCCTAGAATTACCCCCTCTATTTCTTCACTAGGGGGAAACCACACTTTCACTGAGATCACTCCTCACGATCCATTATATTCCCATCGTTTCCAATGCGATGAAGAAATACTGGAAGAGCTACAACACCCGGACTCTCCCTGGGACGCACTACATCATCATGCACTCTTCCTTCCACAGGAAGCCCTCATGCCTCCTAACCAAAACCCCATTTATGCGGTCGAAACCAAAGATTTCATCCCATCCGGGCCTATCGATTGGTTCAATAATCCCATCCCTGCACTCGACGCTTTTGAAGAAGGTAATCTAGCTAACATTTCCCCCACCATCAAAATCGACATTTCCATTAAAAATGGCATCGTCGAAGAAATCATCATTGGAGGCACTTTCACCCCTCAGGAAATCGTCACATATAAATCCCTCTTCCAGGAATACAGGGACATTTTTGCCTGGTCATACATCGAAATGACTACCCTCGATCCCTCTATTGTCGAGCATCGCATCGACACCTGGCCTGACATCACACCAGTTCGCCAGAAACAGCGACCGCTACACCCATCCAAGGCTGCGGCCATCAAAGCCGAAATTGATAAATTACGTACGGCCGGATTTATTTACCCCATCGCTTACACTTCATGGGTTTCCAACCTTGTACCCGTCGACAAAAAACAGAGCACTATCCGCGTCTACATTGACTTTCGCGATCTCAATAACACATGTCCAAAAGACAACTTCCCAACACCTTTCATCGATCAAATTATCGACGACTGCGCTGGCCATGAGGCTCTCTCCTTTACGGACGGATTCTCTGGCTATAACCAAATTCAAATCCACCCAGCCGATCAATATAAAACTACATTTATTACCCCGTGGGGTAATTTTGCATATCGTGTCATGCCTTTCGGCTTAAAAAACATTGACACAACCTTCCAGCGGGCGATGACATACATATTTCATGATCTGGCTGCAATCATCCTCGCCTACTTGGACGACCTCACCGCTCGATCCAAGAAACACACCCAGCATCTCAATGATTTACGAATCATTTTTCAACGGTGTCGTCAGTACAACATCCGCTTGAACCCTCTCAAGTGTGTGTTCTATGTCACCGCAGGGTGCCTCCTCGGTTTTATTATTTTCCAAAGCGGTATTACCATGGACCCCCTTAAAGTCCCCCTTAAAGTCAAATCCATCACCAAAATTCCACCTCTTCGGAATTTACGACAACTGCAGAGTCTACAGGGCAAAGCTAACTTCCTCAGATGCTTTGTCCCAGATTACGCCATACACGCACATGGTTTCCTTCGCTTACTTCGTCACGACATCCCCTTTCACTGGGATGAATATTCCCAACAGTCATTTGACGATCTTAAAGCAGCATTTTCAAATGCACCTTTGATTAGTGCACCTGACTACAATCGCGACTACATCCTCTATGTATCAGCATCAGCTGTATCAGTAGCCAGCGTCCTCATCCAGCTAGGAGATGACAATCGTGAACACATCATTTAATACGTCAGTAAGAACCTCTCAGGACCACCCTTGAAGTACAAACATGAAGAAAAACTCACTCTTGCAGTTGTCCTTGTAGTCCAGAAACTATGCCATTACATTCTGCTTTGCACCACCAAGGTCGTCGCAGATTCCAACCCTATGCAATACTTGCTCAGTCGTCGACAAGTTAATGGAAAATTCGCTCAATGGATCATTATCCTTTAGGAGTATGACCTCGATTTCTCAACACCTAAGAGTAAGAAGGCCCTCGTTCTTGCCGAACTTGTCACGACCCTCCCCTCTGACACACCCAGTGCCCCCATCAACACTAACTTTCCTGACGAACATCTCTTTTACATCGCTTCTGATGATCCTTGGTATGGCGACCTTCTCGTCTACCTATGAACTCAAAAGTTTGGTAATCACCTATCATGAGATGATCATCGGCGCATTCGCCATCAGGCCCCCTGCTATCTCCTCATCGACGACATCCTATATCGGCGGGGCGTCGACACCATTCTTCGTCGCTGCCTGACTATTGACGAGGCCGACAGAGTCTTAAATGACTGCCACAGTGGCGCATGTGGGGGCCATCTGTCAGGTATTTCCACGGCTCAGAAGATCATCCGAGCTGGTTATTTTTGGCCTACCCTATTTCATGATTTCATTCATGACGTGAAATGATGTGAGCAATGTCAGCTCTATGCCAACAAAGCCTGAGCCCCCCCCGCCCTTCTTCACCCTTTCATTACTGCGGGCCCCTTTTGTAAATGGGGCATCGACTTTATGAATTGTAATCCCCCCTCCAGCAATGGTCACAAATACATTGTTGTCTCCGTTGATTACTTCACCAAATGGGCCGAAGGTATGCCCACCTTCAACAACACTGCTGACACTACAGCGCGTTTTTTCTTTAACCATGTCATATCCCGGTTTGGAGTACCACTCCAACTCATTTCCGATCATGGGAAACATTTTGAGAATGAGATCTTCATCGAACTCTCATATTGTTTAGGCTTCTCTCATGAGTTTGCCTCACCATATTATCCTCAGTCAAACAGATAGGTCGAGGCAGTGAACAAAATCCTCAAGACCATGTTACAACGCACGGTTAATAAACATAAAACCAATTGGCATCATATGTTATTTTCTGCGCTATGGTCTTATCGAATGGTAGTAAAGAATGCTAGAGGTTTCACGCCATTTCATTTAGTCCATGGGGTCAAGGCAACTCTTCCCATCGAGTGCGAAATTCCCACCCTACGCACCGCAATTGAGCTTTTACCTGACACTGCTCCAATGGAGCAGCGCTTGCTGAACTTGGAGTCTCTGGATGAAGATCATCGATCTTCCTTATAGAACAGCGAGGCAGCTAAAAAATGATCCAAGGCTACCTTTGATCTCCATGTCAACCTTCGATCATTCCGCGAAGGTGACCTCGTCTTGGCCTATGATATCGCCCATGATACCTTTGGCCATGGCAAGTTAGAATCACTTTGGCATGGCCCTTACATTATCCAACATTGCCTCACCAAAGGCACATACATCCTGGCCTCCCCCGAAGGCCTCTCCCTCAAAGAACCCATCAATGGGTTGTATCTCAAGAAATTTTATGCTTAAACGTAGTCATGCTACTTTAGGTTATTTTCTTTTCTAGCATTTTTTTAATATTTTTTCTCCTACCCTCTCGTCTAAAACTATCCTTTGTGCTGTTGATAGATGCTTCCTCCACCAGCTTACCACATTGGTTACGCCGACGGCGCCAGCCGTTGGACACAAAATCTCGCTTCGGCTGCTTGGGCTCTCTACACACCCTCACACGAAATGCTACATTCAAGCGGCATATGTTTGGGACCAGAAACCAACAAGCAAGCCGAATACACTGCAGTCATTGGCCTCTTGGATGACGCCTAGCATCATCATATTCGTCACCTTAGCTTCTTCCTCGACTCACAACTAGTCGTTCTCCAGCTCAACAATGCATACCGTATACGTGATCCGTGCCTCTTTGGCAAATACCTGTAGGTTAGACTGTTATCTCGACATTTTGATTCCATTACATTTACACATATTCCAAGACAATTGAATCAAACAACAGATGAAATAGCTAACACAGTGTTAGATTGGCATATATCACATCAAGATACACATACATAAAACATCTCATAAATCCTATCACAGCATATACATAGAATAAACATCATCATCATCAAAAGAAACACACATGTAGACAACATCAGGATCTCAAAAAAATGTATACTCATATATATATATCAGCCCATCCGACCATCCAAATGTTTACATACAAACATACATCTACCCGCAGGCCAGTGCCGCACCTTGATACAAAAATCAGCTCACCAGCCTATATACAATCAAAAAAGGTGTACATCATACATCAGGGGGCCTCTATAGCACCCCCACCTGCTCCTCCCTCAGGAGGAGGTGGTGGCCCACCCCCACCTGCCCCAGGTGGTGGTGGTGGGGCACCCAGAGGACCCTCCTGCCCCAGTGGCAGGCATTCACTCATCATCGCGACAAGCACAGCTGCTCGTCGCACTATACCCCGCCATGGTGGCGGTACTCCTATACACTGCTCCAGGAACCCCTCGTCCTGGATGCGTATCCACAGGCCCTCAGGCACGTCCTGTAACACCGTCTCCAGACGATGGCGTATATCATCAAAATCAACTCCGGCCACCATCGGAGGAGCGTGTGATGGCCCCGCACCAGGGTCATCGAACTGGTGCCTCCTCGTTGCCCTCTCGGGCTTTGCTAGTCGCCCCGCGGCCTCATCCTGTCGACGTCTCTCTCCACGCAGCAGTCTCTCCGGCTCTCGCTGAACTGACACTCTCTACATATCCACCTCGCACCCGCGAGGTGCCACATCTACACATGCACAAAACAAAAAACAAACAATCGTATCAACATCTATATCACATATGAACTGATATCTCAAAAGATCAACATAAATCAAAACCATACACAATACTCAACATACCTCGATGATCAAAAACCTCCCCAGGAAGCAGTACCATGTCTGGGTCTCCCCGGAAGTCCACCCCAGCATAGGGGTACCGAAGTATCACCTGCGGCATCTGCCGCCATATCTATGCCGCCTATGATGAAAAATAATGGCCACCTTCGCCACCACCGTGGTGAACCAAAACTACAGACCACCACCTCAATCGTGGCTCTCGTGCCCCAGGCGCCTCTAGTAGAACCCTCGGGCACAGCATCGACACCCTCTCCAAAAACCAGGCTATCGGGATCGAGCCAAATGCAAACTCTCCTGTACCTGTGGAATGACAACGGTCCAACTGCGCGATCATACGCGCATGTAGGGTAAGCCCCCATGTGAACCGCTCACTGCCCACCACCACCCTCTCCAGCACCAACAGCTGGGCACGACTAATCTGTTGGGTCGCAAGTGACCCATAAACATGAACAATCATCGCCGCTATACAGCGATGTGCTAAGGCATCAATAGCACTGATGCTCACCACCGTCCCTGACATAAAGTTCTCGCCTGAGCAATATCGCTCGGCGATCGTCACCAGGGATGTATCCCTCGACAGAACAGGCTCTGCCAGTAGGGGTGTACCTCGAAAGGGGAGCCCAGTCAAAAAATATACATCCTCCATCGCAGTGAAGGGGATCTGCTCTCCTCGCACGAGGAAGCAGTGTAGTTCCGGACTCCACATCTGGAGCAGGAACTGTAGTAAGTACTCCTATGCCCATATCAGCAGGCACTCAAAGAACTTTAACAACCCACAGATTGCTAAAGTCGCTCGCACCTCAGGCCCTGCATTGGCCAGAGAATCTCGCAACTGCGACCAGTCTCGCTCACACCACCGAACAGCCATAGTCACTGCTAGCCACCTGCACACAACACAAAGTCCTATATCAGCGTATGCAACCATCAAATGCATCAAAAAGACTCATTTTTTCACCCTTCAACCTTGCCTCCTCGACGCAGTTTTATCACCCACAGGTGCGCACACATGCGCGCCTGCTCACTACACAGGCGCACACGTATGCGCGCCTGTCCACTGCATAGGTGCGCACTGATGCGCACCTGTTTTCCTCACAGGAATGCTCGTGAGCGTGCCTATCCACCGTAGAGGCACGCTCTAGTGCGCACCTATCAAACCCACAGACGTGCACTAATGCGCGCCTGTTCACAACACAGGTGCGCCCTTCTGGCGCGCCTTAAATTACCCAACCCGCGCACCCATGCGCTCGTATTCAATGAACATGCACGCATGTATGTGTGCCTTTCACTGAATTGCCCATGCACGTGGGCCCACATCCTATCAAAAATCCACTCATACCCCCTGTATGGCCCCCCATACCTACCCTGCCCAAAAATTGAAAACCTAGTTCTATGCAGGATGATCAGACCACTAACCTGAAACTCGCAGAATGTTGATCAGCCGCCTCGTCCTCCCTAAATCACCAAATCTCCTCTGAAATCTGCTCATCCAGTCACTGTTCCAGTAGGTACAAATGAGGTGGCAATGTGGGCCCTACAGCTATATATAGCCCTTTTGCCAAACTTCCACTCACCATTTCGGGAGCCCAAGGTGTCCATTTTCAAACCGTCTTCAGCCACGGGATCAGCGTCCCGCCACCTACGTCACAGCTGTCCCTGGGTCACTTTTCATCCTAAGCCCCCGGGGTGCCTTTTTTTCATATCATGGTCAGGTATGCACGTGCATTGTCACATTTATCTAATACATGCTCATATCTTCGATTCTCTTCAGATATTGTTCACTTTGGGTATTTGGTGGTTCTGTGTGCAGGTACTTGATCATCATCCCTCAACATCATTCCTTCAGGTATATATTCAACACTGGCATGTAGTCTCTCCCGCTGTATTGCATTTACATTTCCAGTCACACCCTTTGATATTGGCCTTTAGGATACCTAGTCCCGGTTCTGCAGTACTCACACCTCTATTTTGCATCTTCGGTACTGTTACTCGGTAGATTTCTTACCCACATGAGTTGTCCCATTCATAGCACCTTATGGCACTTTTGACGCTCATGTTGTTCTTCATTACCCTTTAGGGATGGGAGTCTCGATAGTTGGTCATCATGTTGCGCATCAACCACATACTTCTTCTCCTCATTTTGCTAGCTTCCCATATGGACTCCCAGATCATCGCTTTATGGTTCTATTCTTTTTACCTGCACCTCCGCAGGATCATGAACCCTCCATTTCATCCACCATCAGTTTGCCCCTCTGCGAACCTATCTTCATTTCACCTACCTCATACAGAAACTCACCAATGGGGCCCCCACCCTTCATCAGTTTTCCAGGAAGTTTCTTCCCTCCCTGGGGCACTCATTTCACACTAGGGAACTCGTTTTTGTATTTGTACATTTTTCCCAAAATTATTCATTATTTATTATACAAACACCTTTATTTTCAGTCATTTCCTTTTGTCGTCACCGTTGGCGACTTGCTTCCTTTTTTTCCACACGCAACCCATGTCACCCTTGGTTGGAGCATTGCTTCTCATCTACTCTTTCTGGCATCGTCCATATCTTCAGAGTATTACCCCAGTCACTTACTTTTACCCTCTGAATTTGTTCACCTTGTCCCACCTCTGGCACAACTTATCCTTAGTCTTGGTGTCCCCCTGACACTCGACCTTGTCACACGGTTGCGGCCAGTCATTATATCATACACCCTCCAACCAAGGGCAGTCTTGAATCTTCCCACTTTTTGACTTCGTCCATGTACCTCTGCCACTTCCTCACCTCAGTAGATTCTATGAATCCCTTTGCTTCTGGGAGTCGTGTCCCCCTTTTGTCGACAGCATCACACATTTTCCAGAAGGGAAACAGTATCTTGATTCTCATTCTCCATTTAATGAGATATCTCAGACGGCACAGGGTGAAACACCAATGCTCCCTGCTGTCGTTGACCCCCATAACATTCGACACCAACACTTTCTCATGTTATGGTGGGTCTTACTTTGCGACTATTGTAGTTCTTTATATCATTTTCCGAAGACCTCTGAACCTGGTAGGGCCATCAATGCCCACATCATCATCGCTGCTTATCACCGCAATCATTGCCTATTGTTCAGAGTATATTCCTTTGCAGAATTGTCTTCTGCCTTTATCATCACCGCCCCCGAGGGCGCTGCAGTTGTCTACACCAACACTTCAGTCATATTTTTTCATAGTTACATAACACGAGCATGGGGCATGCCCGCCTCATTTGTACTAAGTTGTATATTGTTACGCACCTTATGGAAGGTCGGGTTCTACCGGTTCCTTTTTTCTCCAAAGGATTGCTCTACACGGTCCCACTATTGCTCTCTCTTACAACAACATTCTCAATAGAAGAAACATTGATGGATTTCGGCTATACGTTTTCTCCTAACCTCATCCATCAGGGGGCATCTGTTATCACTGAAATTTCATCCGCACATGGCGACAAGAACTCAGCATCGTCAAATAGTAATGAAGTCATTCATGGCACTGGATTAATTTCACAGCATTGCAAAAGGGTCAAAAACTATACAAAGTAACCAAAAATTTAAGGGCGCTTTATAGAAGATGGGTGCGCGCGCATATGCGCAGAACAAGAAAGTACAATGGACGCATGCGTGCACGATGCATGACTGTTAGCGAAAAAACCCGCGCACCTGCAAAACGACGCATTTATTGAATTGGTCGGCCTCCCAACCACTTATGGACCAGCTCCCAACCTGATTTGACCATCAAATCTAAGCTGAATCTGCATGGTAGGCTGGTCAAAGACCTAATTGAGCCCTAAAGAGCCCCTTTTCACACCTCAAAGGAGTTACATAATCACCCAATGCAATGATATAAAAAGCCATGAAGAAACATCATTTCTCAAAGAATTTCATGTAATGTTATGTTGCTTAGATTGTTTTAAGGACTCACTCCTTGGCAATAACACATTAGCACCATTTCATTGAGCTATCCACCTCTACATTGAGTGGATGTGCTAGAAGTTCTTTCACCATCATTCTCATTTTCTTATTGTAAGGAGAGCAAGTTTGTGAGGGCCTCAAGAGCCTTCCATTGGAGAAAGAAGGGACTCATAGTCCCCTTTCTTCATTGTGCTTTGATTTCATCAATTGATCAGCCTAAAAACATTGGTGATATTGGTCTTTTTGTGTTTGTTATTTCTTTATCCATATGCTCATAGTTTTAGTTTATATTAGTTTAATTCTTGCTTATAGTTTTGTTGTTCTTTTTCTAACTCTTTCCTCTACAGCTGTCATGCTCAGCAAGACCCAACTGGGCATGTAAGCACCCCTTATTTGCTCACCAAGTGACGAATTGGGTGCAAACACCACTGTAACATGTTCTAGGAGATCATTCTCGTCTAAAATCATCTGCAACCTATGCTTCCAAGATATGAATTTTCCAGATCCTTCTAGCCTGTCTTCTACCCTCATACTGGTAGCCATTCTTTCTTGCAGTAGAAACCCTAGCCCTCCAAGCTATAGAAATAATAGAAAAATCAAATTTCTTGGATCTAAAAAATGAACTCACCAAAAGATGTGTTGGAATGAGGTGAGTACGCTGATATAGTGAGTTTATGAAAATTCCAATTTCTGGCCCTTGAAACTGGACCTGCAAAATTATGGACTGCAGCTTCTGGTTTTCTGGTACTTTTGGTTTCCTGGTACTTCTAGTTTTCTGGTACTGGTGAAAACTAGGGTTTCACTTTCTGAGAGTTCTATCCACTGAAAAGGTGCGCTGAAGGTGTCAATGAGTTCCTTAGGCTAGGGCGCACTTCTCTAAATGATATTTGGGTTGAAATTCCTCTTCAATAAAAATCCCTAGTTTTCTTGTACGACAACAATAACGTTTTTCTTTTTCCTGTGAAAGATGCTCTCTTCAGCTTAGCTCTGATACCATATTAAGTTTTAATCTATTATTAGGTTTATTTTCTCTTTACTAGATAACCATAACATAAATAATATCACTGAGAGAAACACAATCACAAGATACACAACATTTATCCTAGGAAACCCTCAAGGGGAAGAAAACCCAACAAAACTTCTTTAATATAGATTCAATAACCAAGTACAGTACCAGAATAAATCTCTCTCTATGAGAGACAAACTACCATGATGCTAGACCAGAAAAATAATCAAATACTAGAGAATATCCTCTCCCAAGCAATGTGCCTCTCTCTCTTCCTTCTTCTGGCAACTGGTAACTGCAACTTCCTTCAATACTTTCACACTAGATGAGTGAGATAAGTGAGTGAACAAATGAATGTTTGGATTCCTTTATTTATATAAATTGAAAAGCTTTGAAAGGAGGTGTCTCTTCATTGGTAAGGCCAACTTGTATTTCTGGGTGGTTAGAACCACTTTAATTTTCCTGGGGGGCGACTTCTTAACTTGCATATTACAATTAGGATTTGACCAATCCGCAAAAGGGGATTTCTTCAATTACAATGCCCGACATGATCAATCCACAAAAGTGGATTGATCTAATGAATAATAAATCAATAATAAATAGAATATTCTTTGCAGTTACTCAATATTTCAACACAATCGTTGTCCAAGAAAAGAAGACTGTGGGGATTAGGATATGTGTGGATATGAGGAAATTAAATGATGCATGCCTACATGATCCTTTTCCTACTCCATTTACAGATGAGGTTTTAGATAATGTGGGAGGACATGAAGTGTACTCCTTCACGGATGTTTCAAGCTACCATCAGATAAAAATTGCTCCAGAGGATAGGTACAAAACTACATTTGCAACAAAGTGGGGATCATATCAATACACAATAATGCTATTTGGTTTAAATAATGCACCAGAAATATTTTCCAAAGTAGTAGTAGCTGCATTCAAGGATTTTATATAAAAAAATTTAGAAGTTTATATGGATGATTGGACAGTATTTAGTGTATTGAAGGACCATATAGAAATCCTAAGGTTAATGTTATAAATATGTAGGCAATGTCATATTTCCTTGAACATTAAGAAATGTATATTCAGTACACCATTTGGCATCCTGCTTGGGCACATTGTATGCAAACATGGATTGAAAGTAGATCGTGCAAAGATTGTTGTTATTTTCAATTTACCACCACCAAAGTCAGAGCTTTAGTTGAGAGCAACATTAGACAACACATGGTACTACAAGAAATTCATAAAGGGATATGCAAAGATTACTACACCCATGGAGAAGTTACTAGAGAAAGACATAAGGTTTTAGTGGAATGATGAATGCCAAGAGAGATTGGACATAATGAAAGAGAAGATGGTGACAACACCAATTTTGAGCTTTCCATATTGGAAAAAATAATTTCATGTGCATGTGGATGCTTCATCCATTGCACTTGGAGTAGTATTGGCACAACCAGGTGAAGGATACATTAATTACCTAATATAATTTGCTAGTAGAAATTTGTCTGAGTTTGAGCATAGCTATAATACAACAGAAAGGGAAGTTTTGGCTATGGTATATGCCTTATAGAAGTTCAAAATTTATTTATTGGGTCAACATTTTAAGATGTTTACAAATCATTTCTCTTTGAAGTGCCTAGTTAACAAGATATTGTTGGGAGGAAGGATCTGTAGATGGTTTTTATTGTTTCAGGAATATGATTTTGAAATCATTGTAAAACTAGGGAAGCTGAATGAAGGACTAGATCATCTATCAAGAATTACTAATGGAGAGGAGCCAAAGAAATTGGAGGATAATTTTCCTGATGCTAACTTATTTTTTGTTCAGATTTTTGATGATTACTTTGCTGACATTGTTGGATTCTCAATCACATGAATGGCTCCCAAGGAATTTACTGTCACATAGAAAAAAAAATTGGTAGTGTGCGCTACAGACAATCAGCTGATTGTAGGTCATTTATACAAGCTAGGTGAAAATGGAATCCTGAGAATATGTGTGATGGAACATGAACGCTACATGGTGTTAGAAAAATCACATGAAGGAATAGATGGAGGGCAACATGCAAGAAATCCTACATCACAGAAGGTGTTGCGTGTAGGATTATGGTGGCCTGCAGTACATAAAGATGCAAAGGAATACTGTCATACCTATGATGTCCATTAGAGGGTGGGAAAACCATCAAGAAGGGATGAAATTCCACTTATGCCCCAAGTAACTTTACAGGTATTTGATAAATGGGCTATGGATTTCATTGGACCCATTAATCCACCAAAAAGGAGATCATGAGACAGATACATTATCACTGTGAAATAATACTTAACCAGGTGGGAATAAGTAGATCCAGTAAAGGATTGCAGTGAAAAATCAACAACATGGTTTCTCTTTGAGAACATGGTGACTAGATTTGGATGTCCTAGAATCCTATTAAGTGATCAGGGAACTCATTTTTTTAATAGTACAATCAAAGATTTGATAGAAGAATTTGAGATATACCATCAAAAGAGAACACATTACCATTGTTGGACACACCTACCACACTTAGAGGGGGGGGTTGAATGAGTGTGGGGCTCTTTTTCCCAAAACTTCCCTCTTATACAAAAACTCATCAATTAGTATTCAACATTTACTCATTACTTATTGTTGTCATTTATAACCAGTTAGATGTGAACATATATTAGCATCATATATCAACAACACATATCATCAATAAGTTATCACCACAAGGAACACAAAGAACACAAGATGTATGTACAAATTTCTTTTTATTACGGACTACAATCCTTGGGGGTTTTCAGTAACAACTGAATAGAGTACAACTCTACAAGAGCACCAGCTCTATCATGCAAGACTCAACTTACACACTCAGCACCAACTGAGATGAGGCACAAATCCTTAACATATATCAATATGAAATAGGTACGTGACCTGTCAATAGTGAAACCCACATGTGTACGTGCCTTGGCTCACTACAACCCACGTATGTACGTGACCAGTGTATAATGAAACATGTGTGTGCTTCTGAGAAACTAGGGTTTATCCTTCAAGATCAACTCAGATCCTCTACAACCAATTCATCAATCTCTTATGTCTCTCACTGTCCAAACTGACCACCAGCTAGTCACAACACATCCAAACTCTCCAATAGTTTATTCATGCTCCACAACCAATTAATATGTATGCTACTCAATCATGCATAAGCAATCAACGTACTATAGACATCATATAAGTACTGAATCATAAGAGTGCTTCTCACTCCATCAACCAACATAAACCTCAGCAGCCATACCATGAATTCCCTAAGCATTCACAACACAACAAGAAATATTATCCATCAAAACAATAATGTAACCATACTAGTGTCTCAGCGATAGATCTGAGCTCATAGAATGAAGATCTGGAACCTTCTTTAGTCTTCAACATCCAGTCATCAACTCAAACATAAATCTTCATGATTTTATCCATTGTATGTGCCCTGTCCTCATACAACCCACATATGTATGCACCCAGGCCCATTACAGCCTGCGTACACCTCAGAAACTAGGGTTTTTGAAGCTCCAATATTTTTGTCGTCAAGATATTTGATGTTGTTGAAATTGTTTTGCGTCCATGAGATCCTCCTCATGCTCTCTTTCTCAGAATATATCTTCAATCATGCTCAAGAGATCCACACCAAAGATGCTCTCACAATAAGCTCTCCATCAATACTCCAAAAGATATTCTCACAAGAATCTCTCCATTGATCCACAAAAAGGATGATCTACAAGAGACCATTGCTATCTTATTTATACTTTCATCCTCTAAGTTACTTAACCAATTTCTAGGTCGCTTAACCTAATTTTAGGTCACTTAACCTATTTTCCTTATTTTAGGGTTAACCACTTTCCATAAATAGAAAGTTCCCCAATACTTTATCATTTAAATATTCCTTCTTGATTTTGTCACCTTACTTTATCATTTCTTGATTTTGTCACTTCTCTTTATTATTTAAATAATTATTTCTTATTTTAGGTCACTTTGACTTCTTTAACCGTGGGGGCTTCAAGCCTTCATGTGGGGGTCCTTCATCTTCGTAAGGCTATAACTCTCAAACCATGAGGATTTATGTGACATTCCACATACCACCGAAAATGGCATGACAAGAATTATCCATCTAGGATAGTTTCACCAAAAAATTCATTGATATCCATCTCATTATTCCATATACAATCATGGGTCCTCCAACCATTCTTCTAGGATAACTCAATCCGTAAAGCATCTTCCCATGAGGGATTTCACCATAAGGGGACCACTTTGGAGTTCATCCATTTGTGTACCTTATCAACCATGACAAGACTATAATGATTCATATATGCATCAATCCACCACTGCATCATATAGATCAACTATGCATTATGTATCAATGACAACTCATTGATTCATCTTCATCATATCAATGACAACTCATTGATCAATCTTCATCGATTGGTTTCCACTTGACATCTATCATTCTCATCAAGGACAATTCATCATATCAATGACAACTCATTGATCAACTTCATCGATTGGTTTCCACTTGACTTCTATCATTCTCATCAGGGAAAATACATATACATTATTCATCAATCATCAATCAATCAAGCCTATCAATAAATCCATCACTTGACATCAATCAATGACATCAATTAATCAAACCATTGGCATCAATGACAACATGATCCAACAATCTCCCCCTTTGACATTGATGGAAATACCAAAATTGATGTCAACACAAATTACCAATTATTGATGTCAAACATGTAGACAAGGCATGCTCTACATCAATAGTCATAAATCATATTAATATGACTATCTCTCCCCATTAGTAAATATCAATCACATCAGCAATAGTCAATGTGACAATATCTCCCAATTGTGACTATATCTCCCAATCAATAATCATCAATCACATCAATGTGACTATCTCTCTCCCTTTGACATCAATGGCAAAGGGCCATTCTCCTCTTGGGGCTACTCCCCTTTCTTGAACTCTCATTGGGGCTACTCCTCCTATCTGAATGCCTTTGATATTCCTCTGAATAATCTCTCCCTTTTTGAACAAGGGATATCACTTTGATGTAATGTTGAAAATACATCGCTCATACTCCCCCTGTGACCATCTCTCCTCCTGGAATCATGTCTCTGTGCTCTTTCTTTAAATATAGGGTTTTTTCTAGGTATGAATCTAATAAATATCTCCTCATAGAATCATAAGAAGAATGACTTCCCCTATGGGTATGTCTCCCCCTATTTTCAACCGGATCATAGATCAACCACTCTCTCTATGATGATCCTTGGACTTGTTCATGCATCAAACTTGTGCCATACCATACACCATGAGACAAAAGATATGTCAATAATGAAAATAGAGAATCATGAGCAAGATATCAACCAAATACATCATGCACAAAATCCATGTGCATCAACCATGTACATCAACAGATATCATCCATGGAATTTATCCACCATATGCCAACATGTGCATCTACCAATATGCCAACATATGCATCTACCAATATGTCATCATGTGCATCTACCAATATGCCAACCATGTGCATCTACCAATTATGCCAACCATGTGCATAAACAATCTATGACTCCCCAATGATGTACAGCATGACTATCAACTCAACTCACCAACTACATGTCTCAATATGTATCCCAACCACATGCAAAATGCATGCACCATAAAACTCAAATATGCTTCCAATAATACATCATAAGATATATCAATGAAACTCAAATATGTACCAGCCATGTACCCCAACAAATCAACATCAATCCATACTCACGGGTTAGTGCCATATACCCAAGATTTATTTTACATCGTCACCTTACATGATCTAACATATAACCATGAAAACCTACAACAAATAGTGTCAGAACCTGCAATAAACAATTTTAGACCCTGCAACACAGATTTTTACCATAACATAAAGCTGCAACTCATGTGCATTGCCTTTTTCCCAAGGATTTACCACATATACGTAGCCTGCTGCATAGACATCTTGCATATGTACGCTGCCTATACAAGGTCAGCCTACGTATGCACACAACTAATACCACTGTCACCCACGTATGCATTAGTAGATGACACATTTGAACTTCCCTTCAGTCTTTCATTCTGTTCTGGCTGCTCTGTCTTCTTCACCCACTTCTATAGATGTCCCTGCTCCTTAGAACTTGAGCTCTGAGCATCCATATTTTCAAATATGTCTCCCTTTCTTACTTCATTCCTTCTTCTAGCCATGCTATTTGAAGTCCTCATCATGGAATTTCTTCTTGTGTTCCATCATTCCTGGGATTTGTGGCCAAATCCACTACAATTGTAGCATCTTATGGAATTACAGTGAACAACAATGTGTCCTACTTGATCACATCTCCAACACCTCATGGTTTTATAAAATCTTCCATTATATCTCATTTCATAAGATCTACATTCAAAAGCTTTGTGACCATATCTATTACATGAATAACAATGCCCATGAAAAATACTTTCATACCTTTGCTTTGGTGTCCCAAGAATAGCTTCTTGATGTCTTCCCTACTTTGTTCTTTTGAAATTTTCCTTGCCTTCTGTAGATGGTTGCTTTGCAGCATTTTCTTCCTTCTCTGATGGAATTACCTCATGATTCTTTGAGGTGCTTGCTTCAGCATTTGTATCCTCTCCTTTGTACCTAAGACCTGATTTATCACATGGTGATCTTTGACTTTCCAAGATCCCATCCAAAATTTTTGAGCTATTCAAGAATTTGTTTGACTTCTCTACCTTCTTTCTAAGGTCAACAATTTCATCTTCTAACTTACAACATGACTCTTCCTTTTCATTTATTTGATTCTTCAATAGTTCCTCTATCCTTTTGGCTTCTTCAATTTGGGTCTTGAGATGGACAATAGTTTCAAAACTTTTTCTAATCTCATCATCTACCTTCATATCTTCTTTTTCATTCTTTAGTCTTGTGATCTCTTCTTCCTTTTCTCCTAATTGAGTCTTATTTCTCTCTTCTTGTTCCTTGATAATTTCCTTTAATTTCGAGATATGCCTTAGACTCCTCCTAAGAAACTTCTTAGTGTTATCTGAAAGATAGTTATAGTCTATATAATAATGATCACTTCTATATCTATATAAACCCTCTTCAACTTCCTTTTGAAGTTTTAATAGTTTTTCTTCTATTCTTTTCATGGGATAATTACCATCAAACTTTACACAAACTGTTTCTAGATCTTCTTCTTCACTTGTAGAGAAAAAATCATCAGCATCATTGCAATCAAGGGTTTTGAGGGTTCTTTACCTTCATTTTAAATATTTTCACAATTTTCCTTTTTGCCAACATCAACACATAATTCTTTGCCTTCATTTGAAAAATCTTCCTTTGTGCTATCATCACTTGATTCTTTATCTTCACTTGAAATATTTTCAAGATAACATTTAGAAATAATGAATTCAAGAGTCTTTGGAGATTCTTTACCTTTAATGATTTTTATGGAGTGGTCTTCATCATCTTCTTCCTTGTTTTTATATGTCTCCTCTAGCTTTAGCCATAGATCCTTGGTGGAAGTGCATTGTCCCATGCTCTCTTTGATGGGGCTTGAGAGTCCATTAAGAATGGTCCTGAGAGAAAATGCATCATTCTTATTTCCTTCTATTTGAGCTACAAAATTTGACTTGTTATTCAAAGGAATTGATCCACCAATGGCTGCTTTCCAAATTGTTGCTCCCATTGTCTTCAAATGTAATCTCATCTCTATTCTCCAAGTAGAATATTTTTCCTCATCAAGGATTGGAACTTCATCATCCATTTGTGTGTCTATGGATCTCCTTCAAGCTTTTCAAGGCTTGTAGTGAAGGCCTCCTCTGATACCAATTGTTGGACACACCTACCACACTTAGAGGGGGGGGGTTGAATGAGTGTGGTGCTCTTTTTCCCAAAACTTCCCTCTTATACAAAAACTCATCAATTAGTATTCAACATTTACTCATTACTTATTGTTGTCATTTATAACCAGTTAGATGTGAACATATATCATCATCATATATCAACAACACATATCATCAATAAGTCATCACCACAAGGAACACAAAGAACACAAGATGTATGTACAACTTTTTTTTTATTATGAACTACAATCCTTGGGGGTTTTCAGAAACAACTGAATAGAGTACAACTCTACAAGAGAACCAGCTCTATCATGAAAGACTCAACTTACACACTCAACACCAACTACGATGAGGCAACAATCCTCAACATATATCAATATGCAATAGGTATGTGACCTGTCATTAGTGCATCCCGCATGTGTACATGCCCTGGCTCACTACAGCCCATGTATGTAAGCGGCCAGTGTATAATGCAACATGCATGTGCTTCTGAGAAATTAGGGTTTATCCTTCAAGATCAAATCAGATCCTTTGCAACTAATTCATCAATCTCTTTTGTCTCTCACTATCCAAACTGACCACCAGCCAGTCACAACACATCCAAGCTCTCCAATAATTTATTCATGCTCCACAACCAATCAATATGTATGCAACTCAATCATGCATAGGAAATCAAAATAATATAGCCATCATATCAGTATTGAATCATAGGAGTGTTTCTCACTCCATCAACCAACATAAACCTTAGAAGCCATACTAATAATTCCCTAAGCATTCACAACACAACAAGCAATACTATCCATCAAGACAATAATGTAACCATACCAGTGTCTCAGTGACATATATGAGCTCTTAGAATGCAGATCTGGAACCTGCTTCAGTCTTCAACATCCAGTCATCAAATCAAACACAAATCTTCATGATTTTATCCATTGTACACTCCCTGTCCTCATACAACCCACGTATGTATGTGTCCAGGCCCATTACAGACTGTGTACACCTCAGAAACTAGGATTTATTAAGCTCCGATATTTTTTCCATCAAGATCTCTGATGTTTCTGAAACTTTGATGCATCCATGAGATCCTCCTCATTCTCTCTTTCTCATATAGATCTTCAATCATGATCAAGAGATCCACACCAAAGATGCTCTCACAAGAAGCTTTCCATCAATATTCCAAAAGATATTCTCACAAGAAGCTCTCCATTGATTCACAAAAATGATGATCTACAAGAGACCATTGCTATCTTATTTATACTTTCATCCTCTAGGTTACTTAACCCATTTCTAGGTCACTTAACCTAATTTTAGGTCACTTAACCTATTTTCCTTATTTTAGGGTAAACCACTTTCCATAAATAGAAAGTTCTCCAATACTTTATCATTTAAATATTCCTTCTTGATTTTGTCACCTTCCTTTATCATTTCTTGATTTTGTCACTTCACTTTATTATTTAAATAATGATTTCTTCTTTTAGGTCACTTTGACTTCTTTGACCTTGGGGGCTTCAAGCCTTCATGTGGGGGTCCTTCATCTTTGTAAGGCCATAAATCTCAAACCATGAGGAGTTATGTGACAGTCCACATACCACCGAAAATGGCATGAAAAGCACTATCCATATAGGATAGTTTCACCAAAAAATTCATTGATCTCCATCTCATTATTCCACATACAAGCATGGGTCCTCCAACCATTCTTATAGGATAACTCAATCTGCAAAGCATCTTCCCATGAGGGATTTCACCATAAGGGGACCACTTTGTTGTTCATCCATTTGTGTACCTTATCAACCATGATAAGACTATAATGACTCATCTTTGCATCAATCCACCACTGCATCATATACATCAACTATGAATTATGTATCAATGACAACTCATTGATTCATCTTCATCATATCAATGACAACTCATTGATCAATCTTCATCGATTGGTTTCCACTTGAAATCTATCATTCTCATCAGGGACAATACATATACATTGTTCATCAATCATCAATCAGTCAAGTCTATCAATCAATCCATCACTTGACATCATTCAATGACATCAATTAATCAAACCATTAGCATCAATGACAACATGATCCAACAACCATCCCTAGGAAAATGGTACAGTAGAATATTTTAACAAGATTCTAGAAAATGCATTGACAAAGATTTGCAATATGAATAGGGATGATTGGGATTTGAAGGTATCAACAGTATTATGGGCTTACAAGAATACATGCAAGAAGATTACAAGATAGACACCATTCAGACTGGTGTATGGGATGGAAGCAGTGGTTCCATTGGATTATTTAGTACCTAGTTTGTGCATTGCAGTTGTTATCACTCCAGGAAACTCTCCTATGCTGTAAGTGGGTTTTGGATCAAGATGAATATCTTTAATCTCTAGATTATATTTTAAGGCAGTCAAACTATATTTATGTGACACAAGGCCTTCAAGAGCTATTGTCAGATAGGTTTGTATAACAAATGGATAAGAAAACTAATCAATCAATCAGAACATACATAAACCATATATATGATGGATCAACAAACTAGCCAAAGATGCTTATGATTCTTGCTTAGCAGTCAAAAGTAAGATGACAATTACCATAGGACCATTAAACAGAGACAAAGAACGCATTCAACTCATAAGCATCGACAAAGATGAAGGAAGGTCTGACAATAAAAAATGAAAGAAGCTTGCACGCTTGATATATTTCAGAATATGTCTTTCATACAATGACAATAAGATATAGAGCTCAAAATCGAACCTTTAGTTCATCTTCTACCTTTAGCTTTATAGATTTACAATGTAGTTTTGAGATCCTAAAAGCATGGATCAGATATGCTAAAGATAGAAAGTCAAAATTAATTTTGCAAAAGATAAGGAATGATCCTCAAAATGAGGTCAATTCCACATTTCATGGTCTTCATATCCTGTAGAGTCATTGTGCAGTGCAGAATAGCCTTCCAAGGCTGAGTGATGATTCTTCCAAGAGATACAATTCAAATTTGTTGAGATGTGCAAAAAATCCAATTTGTTGCCACCAAAATAGGTGCCAAAACCAACTTGGCTACCTTTTCTAATCCTTATGCACCAAAAATGGATCTTGAAACTGAATATATAATTCATCATCCATCCATCATGAGTGTTTTCAAATGATTTGGATAGGAAAAACCTCGATCTGTGCAAAATTTAGCTTCCTCTGTCCAGTTACAGGTTTCGATGGTTAACATAGAGGAATTATGGGCATATTAACCACTGAAAAGCTCTGCTTTTGGTGGTTAATGAACAATCATCCTATTCACCTAAACCACCAAAAGCTTAGCTTTGTTCAAAACTTCAAAATTGCAAAAATTGATTACCTTGCTGATTTGCTTAAGGTTCAAGGTCCTTTTGGTGATGCTCCTCCTCTTTGTGCAAGGATGGAAACCTCCATCATTTTAAGTCTTTGAGCCCATGTCATATTCCAATGCATATAGCTCACCCATTAATTCATCCTTGTCAATGTCATCGGGCATACTATAGATTCTCTCAAGTGAGTCTTGGATTTCAGAACTTATGTTCATTAAATTCATCATCACATTCTACATATTATTATTTATAGCAGGCAGACGTGACTATTATGGAAGGGTTTGGTTGCAACGTTTTCTCTTCTTCTATGAACAAATCCTCTAGGCCTTTTCAAAGATACATTAGTTGGTGAGTTGGATACTGTTGTTGCAATTGTGAAATAAATTGATGTCGTTTGGGTGTCTATTGTTCAAACTCATGTGACCTCTGTTGTTGTTGTTTATGAAGCTGCAAATGGTGTTCCTGAATCACAACAGTAGGTGGAAGATGTTGAAAAAGTTCATGGTCATGTACAGGAGTTGATGGGTGACTACTCTTCTGCAAATTCATATCTGGTTGAGTGTTTGCATGTGGTTGTATTCATGTCTTTCCTGCTATCTATAGATGTCCTTCTGACATTATGATGATATCATCAACGAGAACAAATGTATCAGGTGCTGGCTGAAGAAGTGATATGACTATTGTGGCTTGCTCGATGTCCACAACCTATTTCAGGCACTTCACGATCTGAAAAGTAATAAAGTTGTCCATGCCATTTAATATTTCATCTATGAAGAGAGTTTTCATAGGAGACACGATTATTTCCCCAATCGTTACTCTTTTGCTCTGCTCACCAGAAATTCCTCTTATCATGCCATTACCAATTATGGTGTCTGCAAAAATACCCATATCAAGGATCTTCGAAACATAACCTGTTTGAAGACTTCCTTTCAAAGTGAATCAAATAACTATTGGAATATGGAATTATTTGCTGAAGCCATGGTTCGAGTTTATTAGGATGAAGTCGATGCCATGTCTCGAGAGAATCCATTGCAACATTTTCCAAAGGACAATTCCTTAATCCAATTTTCAGAGCACTGATCATTGGTCCCACAAGGGATTCAATGTTGATGATAGGAGAAGGAGCCAACAAGTAAATCCGCAAACATGAAACCAGAAGTTCAAGTTTGTAGTGCCTACTAGAGATGAGCACTTCCTATAAATATTTATGGAAAAAATCCTTGCACAAATCATGGTCTTGTTGTGATATCATATCCCCAAAAACAGTATCTCCTTTCGATGGACTTTCAATCTCCTTTGTACTGCCGATTTCTTTCATAGACAAAGATGATTCCATTTTGCCAAAATAACAAACGGCAAGAAGTTTATAGAAACCACTAATCAGAGGATATTGACTTGAGAGCTCAACTAAGCAACGTCCAAAAAGATAAACCCATTTCAAGAACAGATTAATGAAGTCACTGCCAATGATAAAAGATACAGCTTCAGATACATACATTGTTCCATATGAAGAAAAGCAAACTCTTGATTCGCGTGTCTCCTAACACACAAAATTACAAATCCTCAAACAAAAATAGTTTTTCTCAAACATATCTGAATGACTTAAAGCAACAGTAATTGATGCCAGAAAATAATTGTGATCCACTACTATTGCTCAAAATCCATTTTTCCTCAACACCATCGCAATGTTGACAACCGCCAAAACTTTTATAAACCTTGTAATCTCTTGGCATTATTGCCTCGACACCTCAATAGTTGAAAACTGAAAACCGGGCTCTTTGATGAGTTGTGTCAAGAGAGAGAGACATCCCACGAGCTTCTTCTTCATATAACTTTGACCTAGCATTTGGGCACTCTGTGTTTGATGAAACAAATGAGTCCTTAGTCCGTTGTTCTAATTTTTACAATCTGTCGGTGGATAATTCAAACCCTGCAACTCGGTGCAACTCCCTCTGTGGCTGCTCTGCATAGCCAGATATTTTCAATGTGTCAATATTTGAATAGCTAATGTCGCATTCACCATTGAACAGTTGTGCCATCTTTGATAGTTGTATCATCGATTTGGAAATTGATGGCTCAATGCATGGTGTGCCAATTAGCCTTTAACTCTTGACTTCTAGTCTTTGGAGTATTACATGGCAATTGATATAGCTTGGGCTTATACTTAGGTCATTGATCACTTAGTGTGCACTCACCACAAGAATATAAACATAAAAAAAGAAAAGCACCACCAATCCTCCCGAATCTCAACTATTGCATTGAAATTCATCTTTAGGTGGCCTCGTTCATTGTGGGAAAATAGGTGTTGCAGACTGTTATAACCCTAAATTGCACTATCCCTGCTTACCTAGTATTAGGCCTACTCATGCCTCTTCCTAGCCAAAGCCATGCTGAGAAATTCCTCAAAAAACCACTTAAAACAAGCAACCCGCACCCTAACTGCTCACTGGGCGCGGGCATCCGCTTGCTGTCCTTCTACTGCACGTGGGTATCCGCGGGCTAACCCAAAACAACCCGCGGGTACCTAACAAAGCAAAAAATCAGGAAATTTTCCGCCGGGACATGGGGCTTTTTGTCAGTTAACTGGAACGCCGAGCCATGCATGGCCGAGAGTTCGCCAAGAACCCTAGCTCCTTCCAGCCTATAAAAGGAGGGGTAGGGGTACTATTCAAAGAGGAAAAATCATTGCAAAGAAACTCTGCCAAATTGCCAAGCCAACTTTGTCCCAACCCTTTAGCCTTGCCTCAAGCTTTAGGAGAAACTCAAGAAGCAGCAGTTGGAGGACAAAGAAGAAGAGGAAGAGCCCAGGATCAGGATCGTGGAACGGTGACCGGCCTCAGAAATCGTTGTAAGTTGATTTATATTGATGGTAATGAAAAAGATACTTTTCCCGTCCCGAAACACATGAATCTCATCTTCGTTATCTGATTTATGTTTTAT
>ML776648.1:329819-339952 GCA_009831015.1 Picea engelmannii | reverse complement strand
GCGGGTACCTAACAAAGCAAAAAATCAGGAAAGTTTCCGCCGGGACATGGGGCTTTTTGTCAGTTAACTGGAACGCCGAGCCATGCATGGCCGAGAGTTCGCCAAGAACCCTAGCTCCTTCCAGCCTATAAAAGGAGGGGTAGAGGTACTATTCAAAGAGGAAAAATCATTGCAAAGAAACTCTGCCAAATTACCAAGCCAGCTTTGTCCCAACCCTTTAGCCTTGCCTCAAGCTTTAGGAGAAACTCAAGAAGCAGCAGTTGGAGGACAAAGAAGAAGAGGAAGAGCCCAGGATCAGGATCATGGAACGGTGACCGGCCTCAGAAATCGTTGTAAGTTGATTTATATTGATGGTAATGAAAAAGATACTTTTCCCGTCCCGAAACACATGAATCTCATCTTCGTTATCTGATTTATGTTTTATTTCTAACCCCCTAGTAGATCAGTAGCATGCATATAGGTTTTTGTCTTATTTGCAGGAAAGCTTTGTGGAAGGAGCAGCGGTAGCAAAGAGACAACAACTCAACGGAGGATCTACTTCAACCTTCGGAAAACAAGGTTAGTTCATTCTTCCTGTGCTTGTCTGAGAAAAAGGGTTGAGATTTTGGGTAGGAGGTTAAAGGTTAAATATGAAGGGTCATGATCTGCGTATAGGCTTAGAGCCCTAGTCTATTAGTTCGTAGGGTAAAATACCCAACAACACAGACATTTCTTGAACTGATCAACTATGGTTTCAAATAATCACTGACTTTGATTTGGAATGCAGGTAAATCCATCAATGGGACTTTTCATGAAGAAAAGGGAGTATGACACTTGCCAAGAGACTGAAGAAACTGATATATCAAATATAGAATGATGAGAACAGTGATCAAAATACTAGTGCATTTTGATCACTAATAGCAGCAATCACCAACATGACAAAAGAAGGTGTTACACGAGAAAGATTGGATCAGTTGATGGAGCTAGAAGAAGACATAATTTTAGCAAGATTTCACCAGGAAGTATAGAAAGCAAAGGACAAAGCTTGACATGATAAGCACATAAAGAAGAACATATTTAAGGAAGGAGATCTAGTTCTCCTTTATGACAACAAATATTTATAGCACCCTCGGAAGTTCAAAATGCACTGGTTAGAACCTTATCAAGTAGAGGCCATCACAAATGGAGGTGTTGTGCAACTAAAAGATCTTGCAGGAAAGAATCTCAAAGGACTAGTGAATGAAAGTCGACTGAAGTTATATCAAGAAAGTCAACTTAACAACCTGAGGTAAAAATAGAAATAAAAGGTATGATTGTACATATTGTAAATAGTAGATGTTAGAATAAAAAGACAAAAATCCATAAAAAGAAGAAATATAACAAAATGACAAAAATATAGAAGAATATTAGAGGGTTTTTGATGAAATAGATTTGTTAGCATTAATAGTGCACTGCAAGAAAAACCAGTGTTGAAGATATTGTGCAGTAGAAAATAGTTGACAAACACAAAAATTGAAGCGCACAGGAAAACGTGAAAAAGTGAAAATTGTCAGTGCGAAATAGCTGTCAGTACACCATCCTACTATAAAGTCGAAAAAGGGGGAAAATACAATCATTTGTGTTTTTTCTAAGGAGAAGAGTGAAGAAAGAACCCTCAGCACGAAAGAGTGAGAATTTTTTATAGCAAGTGGATATTTATAGTTCAGTAGTCTAGATTTTAGCAGGATATCGCCACCGAGAGTTGGAGCATAGAGTAGGGCTAAACAAAACACAAGACACAACTCTCGGGTGGTGCAAATAGGGACAAAGTACATGCCAACAATCATGGATTTCGATGAAATCCACACACCAAACTATGAGCCTACTACCACGTAGGTGGAGGGTGAACAAAACCGAGCACGGGAGGCCGGACAGCTTGAGGAAGACATGTAAAGAGTCGAGTCTGACATGTCTAGGGGAGAAGGTCTACCATAGGAATAGCAGGCCACAGGTTCAGTACATTATGGCCTAAACCCAAAATAAGAATAGGAAACAAAGCACAAGGATGTACCATAGGCCAGGTCATCCTCCCCATAAGGGAAGAAGAAAAAGAAAGCTAAAAGAAGTGTGCAAGGCATACAACATGCATAGGCAGAGTTGGAAATAGGAATTCCATAAACCCCATAGGGAGTAAAGGCTGATGATGAAATGGTAGGAGAAGTAAACACCATGAAATACTCATATCATGACATCATAGATGCCGTCAAATTCCTGGATTTGGCACAAGAAAATTACATGGAGTGAAAAGGAGAGGGACCATCAGGTGCACCACTATTGGAACCTACGTAGTGGATTTTAGGACTTTACAACACAGGGATCATGAACATGTTAGACATACTGCATTTTGGGTATAGTAAACACATCAATGGATGCGTGAAACAACTCCTAGCCAGGGTGCATGGAGGAATTTTGTGGATGGATAGGCCAGTGCCTATCAATGTGGAATTGATCACAACTATCATTGGGCTACCCACATATGGGGAGAATCCAGAGCAATAACTAGAATATAAGACAAAGGGAAAGGTCATCTCCAATGAGATTAAGGAAAAATATGCCATGGAGAGAGGGAATAGGGGGATTCGGATCAGTGACATCAGTTATCCTATGATAAGATTTTCCACAAGGTTGATAGGGTAAAAACTGATGTACAAGTGTAGGAAGGAAGAAGTGCTAGAAGGAGTGGTAGCAGCTGCATCACAATACATGAAAGAGATCTTAGTTAGTTGGGGCCCGTACTTGATCAATTAATTATTGGAGCATTGTAAAGACACACGGGATTGGGGCTCTGAGTTCCACTACTCATGGTTACTTATTTTCATTACATTAATAGGGTGGAAAGAACCAGTGTACAACAAGTACATAGAAAGGATAGGAAAGTCTGGTGCAACCAGCTACAATTATCTTAGGAGCAAAACATGTTGGATTACTGAGAGGGGGGGTGAATCAGTAATAGAGAAATTGAATCCTTTTTCACCATAAGATGCAAGTGTTATATCAATGTAGAATTATCATCCAATAATTGCATAGTAAATAAACATTGAAAAAATGAGCAATCACACACATACACAGTACACCGGTGTTTTACGTGGAAACCCAAAGAGGGAGAAAACCACGGAATGCTTTTTCTTATATGTCTTTAAGAATTACATTCATTAGAAGCACCAACTTCCTTTTCTTTCCAATTGCAACTGGAAGGAGGCTCCAATCCCCTAGTTTCTCAGGATACAACCTGAGGGAAGCTACAACTCCCCAATTCTCTGACTACAACCAGAAGGAGGCTACAACACCCTATGTTCTTCGGCTACAACCACCTGTACCATAAAAAAGTGCGTCAACCATGCACCAACATGTACCTCAACCTATACCATATATGATTTCATCAACCATGCACCAAATATGTACCAATCATGCATTAAATACACATGAAACATGACTCATCAACATGTACCAACATCATCAACTATACACCTCATGTATGTGCCAACTCATCAACTACTTGTCTCAACCATGTACCCAACATGTACCTCAACCAAAATCCCTCATCAATTTCATCATCCAAATATGATTTGTAACTTTGTAATATACCTAGTGTATAAGATCACATACCTACAAACCTTCCTTAATTTTAACAACAAGAGACTAGCATTTTCATCAAACTTTACTTTAGTCTCACATGACTAATTTTGGATTAGTCAACAACCCTAACTTGAAATAATCATAACTATGTACCTGTAATAAATAAATATATAAAAATGGTACACAATTTTATTCAGTGTCTTTTATGCAATTCCTCCAGACTTCACTACTTGGAACCTCTCAGAAAAGGAGTTATAGAAAAAATGGCATACCTTGTTAAATTCTAGCTTATTCTAGAGAGAGAACTTGTAGAGAGTTCCCCACATGGAATATTTGTTGTATGGATATGAATATTGTACCCAAAATACCATAGACCGTACTCTAACCAATACATTTGGTCTTACTAAATTCAGATATTTTATGAAGAAGTTATGATGTTTTTACCCGAAACACTTGTTTTAGACTAGTTTCAGGACTAGCCACAAACCCTATTTTCTAAGGAGTGTAACTCCAAAAATACAATGACCAACAATTTGAAATTTGTACCATAGATACTTGGATATGTTTCTTCAATGGCCTCCTATTTTCACGGTCTGAATGATTCTAGAGAAAAATTTATTGTGAAAATGGTGAGATGACTTGTAAATAACATACCTTAGAAAGCATCATCAATATAATTTATCCTCCATTAAATGTTGGCCTTATTTACTTCACCTTCCCTCTGAAATTCATCTTTGATATCCTTTGGTTACCTCAGTCACCTATAGATATTCAATATTCTCAATTGTGATTAAAATGAGAGAGCCTTTCCTCTTATTTATACTTTCATGTAGCTTTCTCAAGGTGTTAGTGATAATTCTTGCCTTGGGCTCGAGAGCATTTGGGTCTGCAAGTTACGTGAGAAGCACCTGAGCGCAGCATGGAAAAATCTCATTTTTCAACTTACAATCAAGCGAGTGGGCAAAGTATGTCTTCAACGGCCAGGATCCCTGTATAGAGCAGATCAACGATCGGCAGGTAATCCCGGTTAGCAGAGTTGCGCCAAGATTAGCGCAATGGATAACACTTATATATCGCCGAAGTGTTTTCAGTCATCCATCCAGAGGGACACGTGGTGTGCAATTAGGCTCCTCACCTTTCGCTCATCATGACTTTGAAACATAAGGACTAGCTGCCCCCAGCCACGAGATACGAAGCACTGAAAGCGTCCGGGACTCAGGCCCGCAATATCGCCGAAGTGTTTTCAGCTATCCATCTAGAGGGAACACCTGGTAGCAAGTAGAGCCATCTTGGCGCCTCACTCATCGTAACTCCAACGTGCAAAAAACAGCTCCATCATATCCCGATACGCGAAGTAGCGAGAGCATTTAGGACTCAAGCCCATAGTATCGTTGAAGTGTTTTCAGCCATCCATCTGAAGGGGACACCTGGCAGTAAATTGAGCCATCTCGGTGTTTCTCCCCTCACAACTCCAAAACTCAAGGACTAGCTCCTCCCAGCCATGAGACACAAAGTGCCGAAGGCATCCAGGACCTGCGCCCACAATATTGTCGAGAAGATCTCAGCCGACCATCCAAGGGGACGTGTAGTGCATGATCAAGCCATGTCGTCACTTCGTCCGACGTAACTTTGAACCATGAGGAGAAGCCTCCTCTCATCCACGAAACGTGAAATGCTGAAAGTGCCTTTGAAGATAAGCACAGGGTCACAACCCATGGTCACTTGGGGGTGATATAAAAAACTGCGCAAAGGGCCAAAGTGTCGGGTTTAGCTGCAGAAGGGATCACTGTGTTCTCCAGGTGCCAGTTCAACTTGAGCTCAATCCTAGTACCTGCTCGAAGTGAATAAAGAAGAGAGAGGGTGGTTGAAGCCTCACCTCACTCATTAATTGCAGGGGATGGAGGGTTTGGCAAACCATCTGCCCAAGGAAGTCCTATGTACAATTTTCTCAAAAGCACCATGTTGAAGTCCTCAACTTGACAGAGAAGTCTGCGCACGATAGCCCATCACTTAATGGTTCAGCCTCCCTCCTTACAGGAGCCATGCGTAGTTAAGATGACAATTAAAGAAAGATATCAGTACGAGTTTGACTGAAGAGATAGCCAAGCCTTGGGTGACTGGGCATGCCTCTATTAGGCAATTTTCTTTGAGTATATAAACTCAGTCTTTGTATTTTGTAAGGTATCGATGGTTGAGTAGAGCTCCCTACTGTAATGTTTTAGCATCTATTTCATCTTTCAGCTTGTGTATCTGTATATGAGATTTCTGGTTTTATGACTGACAGTTCTTCTTACCCCATCTAGTTTTTCATCTCATGCTAGGAGAGTTTGTGACCAACTGAGTCGCATGAATTGTAGCATTTCTGTTATGATAAATGATTTATCATGGCATTATTGTATTTTCTAGTTTTCTGTATTTAAACGCAAGAAGACCTTGCGTTTGGATGCTTTCTCCTACAGTCTGTTAGGAACCCGCTGTTTATAACAGACCTTCTCACTCTTCTCATATAAGTCTTCCACCTGTTCACCCTTTACTACATCTCACTGTCTGAAATTTACGCAAGACCTCACTTGCTCATGCATACCTGGCTTGGTTTCAGAGTTGGAACACTACTGTTTCGAGTTTCCTTCCATTTGATCACCCATCTATAAACAATCATGACATAAAACTGATGGGCGTCGAGCTCTACTCCTGCTAGCAATCCAGGAGTGACTTCCGTCGCCAACATTTCTGGCGCCATTGCCGGGGACAAAGTTGAATATTTTCCTCGATATTGAACGACAACGATTAACTGATTCTGAAGGTGCATCAGATATCAAAATTATAAATATTGTTACTGTGCACCTAGCGACTCCATTGTGACGACTTCGCTGGGGAGAACCTGCTCTATCAATTGTGGCTTTCAGAGGCAGACACACGCGGTCTCATCCATAGCTTCCCCTAGCTACACCTGAAACCGATTCGGAGGTGGTTCTCAGACAAGGAAAGGCCCTTGAAGAAGAATCTTCTACCGTCAAAATAGGTAATCCGCCATCTCCTTCTGTAAGAACTCCGTTTTCTCCTCCTCAGTTTCTTAATAGACCTCCTTCAGAATTTTCTCATTTCCTAAATTTTGGGAGTGTTCCTGCTAAGTTTTCCCCTCCTGGTATGGGATTGGAGGGAGAAATCCTTGTCACTCCCCTCTCCTCTGAAGTTGTACCTTGGCATAGACACAGGACCACAGAAGATTTCCCCACTCCTACACAAGGAGGAGCACCTGCTGACTTGAGCTTGTTAGCCTTCTCCTTGAATCCCCTCTTGTTTCCCACTTCACTCCGAGATTCATTCCTGGTATCCCCTTCATGAGCTCCTTCTCCTCCGAGTTCTCCTCCACCTAATATTCCTATGGCCGGTGCTAATCCCCCTCTGAATAGAATGGATGCCATAGTTGCTGCTAGGTATGCTCCCTTGATCTTACCTCATCCCATGAATCCTTTCCCTGATGGAGATTACTTGAAATATATGCCCAAGTTCATCGGGGAAGGAGACATAACTACAGAAGAACACCTGGCTACTTTCTACAGTTATGCAGACAACTTGAACATTGGAGATGAAGATGTTTGGATGAGGGTTTTTTTCCAGAGCCTGGATGGTGAGGTAAGGAAATGGTTTAGAGGATTAGCTCCTGGATCCATTGCTGGAATTGACGCCCTGGATAATGCTTTCCTGAGGCAGTGGGGAGATAATAAGGATTTCATGTATTACATCATAAAGTTTGGGTCGTTGAAGAGAAAGGAAGGAGAGTCTGTCCCTGACTTCTCCAAGAGATTTAATAAAATGTACAATAGAATCCTTGCTGAGATAAAACCCTTCAAAGCCTCTGCAATGATCACTTACTCCAGTGCTTTTGATCCTGATTTCTGCCTACTGCTAAGAGAGAGAAGAGATGCTACGCTAGCCCACATGCAGGATGCAACTGTGGAGGTAGAATCTAACATATTGGTGGTCAACCGACTCAGAAACATAGGTGACATAAGTACATCCAAGAACAGGCCTAAAGCTTCCTCATCTAGTTCCTCTCCCCTGCCCCATCAGACTGATGAGACAGCTAGAGCGATAAAATCGCTTGCTGCCAAGATGGAGAGGTGGGAATTAGAGGGGAAGCCCATGTATAGAAATCCCCAGAACATTGATAATAGAGGTTTCAGATGACCTGCTAACAATATGCCTCAAGCTTTCCTGAGGGAACAAAGGGGAAAGGATAGAGAAGATCAAAGGGTTCAAACCCCCCTCCAAAACAACCTAGTTGATCATGAGGAAAGAGAGGAGATAGACGAGTTTGGCCCTAAAATCCACTGTATTGAAGAAGCTCCCACTTTTCCTCATTTGATGCAGTCCGCATATGAAGAATCCATGATGAGTGCTCAAATTCATGAGTTGGGAAAATAACAAAGGGCTGGTCACACTTCTAATAGATATAATCTCATATCAAGAAGGAAAGAAGGAGACTTTGACAGCCTAGACCAACCTCTCATAGCAGAAAAACCTACTAGATGTGCAGCAGCCGCTACTAAAGATAAAAGAGCTTAGAGCGCTTTACCAGCAGTCAAAGAACCCATCACTGAGGTAAGGGAAGCTCCTAAACCTATCCCCTCCTTCAATTTTGAGCATGAGATTCAGAAGATTAGAATTCCTGTACCCCTCTCAGAACTAGTTAAAAACAAAGATTTTAAAAGATCCCTCTCCAAGCTGCTACAATCCGATTCCCCCCAGACCCCCCCTGACTCAGTAAACCTTCAAGATGAGAATCCAGCCATCATCTTAGGCCCCATGGTAGAAGACATAGATGACTCATCCCCCCCCTTCTACACTTCCCTGAACATACATGATAAAGTGCTGCATAAAAACCTCATGGATTCATGGGCTTCCCATAACCTTATGCCAAAAATAGTCATGGAAGAATTGGGACTGGAGGTGACAAGAACTTATCATGATTTGTATTCCTTTGATTCAAGGAGAGTGCAGTGCCTAGGAGTCATCAAAGACCTGGTCGTTTCCCTGTTTCAGCTGCCCATGAAAAGTGTGGTCATGGATATTGTGGTAGCCGACATCCCCCCTAAGTTTGGTATGCTGTTGTCTAGATCATGGATCAAAAAAATGGGAGGGAAACTACAGATGGATCTCACATATGCCACCATTCCAGTCTTCGGAGGGGAACAAAGGAGATTATATAGAGAAGCCCAACTGGCCTATATCGTCAGGGATGAAGTAGACCCCACCAATCACCCCATCGTTGCGCTTAACACCGACTTGGGGTCTTTACTAATCAGAAAACACCCCAGCCCTAGTCATCTGATTTCCCCTCAAGGCTCCCCTGTGTGGAAGATGTTTTTTGACGGAGCTTCTTCTAGCGAAGGCACTGGCACTAGAGTGGTTTTCATATCACCTTTTCAAGAAGTCGTTGTTACACATCAAAATTACTCACTTTGATAGTGTCGCAAGTGTCGTCATTACAAAGGTTGCAAGTGTCGCATTTTGCTCACAAGGTTGCAAGTGTCGCATGTTGCTCGCAAGTGTCACAAGAGAGCATACTTCTATGATGCCTATGTCGTGCCTATAACGACATGAGAAAGACACTTGAAACACCTCAAACATCTAATTTGGAAGAGGAGAAATGAGTCAACAGGCTTGCAAACCTTTTGCCACCTGAAAGCACCCAAAAAACTGAGTTTTGGAGAGGAGCGCTCCCCCATACAGTATCTCGGAGTGCCGGCGCTCCTCATACACTGTCAGGGAGCATTATAACGCTCCCAGGACCTTTTGAGGGAGCGTTATAGATTTTGAGGGCGTTGGTGCCCCCTGAAGCCTACCAGGGAGCGCTACAACGCTCTGATGGCCCCTTTGAGGGAGCGCTGCCTATTCTGGGAAGTTGTTAAGTTGTTGATACGGATGGGGGAAGCTTCTTTTCATTCTTGGAAGGCGGTTGAGCTCGAATCCTTGGTCCATCCATGATCCTAGGGTAGATCCTCAACTGAAGGAGGCAAATCCTCAACCTCCCCAAGGATATCTCAAGATTGTTGAGCCTCTCCAAGGCTATATAAGCAAGCTTTCTAATGGTGAAAGAGGACGGAAAAGAGAGAATCATACCAAACTTATGATCTTATAAGTGAGGACTGGAAGAAGAGAATTACACCAAACTTATGATCTCATAAGTGGTGTTGGAGCTGATTGGAGGAAGAAATGTGTATGTGAAACTTATGATCTTGGAGGAAATCTGCAGTCAGCTGGAGAAGAGCCATCAGTGCAGCTGCTGCCATCCAAGTTGTGGATCTTTCAGACAAGGGTTAGACGAAGAGGATCTGACGAAGCTGTCGCATTCGCATCTACGATTGTAAGTACTGCTGTCGTTATTCTCAATAATATGACATGCTTGGCCTGTTTCTTTCTAGTTTGTGTTTGATGCTACATGAACTTATCATTCAGTGATAGATCTGTTTTCAAGCTAATGTCAATAGAGTAGGAAGTGGTCGTATCTTGATTTGTCCACAGACATCAACGAG
>ML776648.1:301022-319436 GCA_009831015.1 Picea engelmannii | reverse complement strand
TATCATTCAGTGATAGATCTGTTTTCAAGCTAATGTCAATAGAGTAGGAAGTGGTCGTATCTTGATTTGTCCATAGACATCAACGAGGAGCAAAGGATTGGAGCACAACTCGGAGCGTGCAGGGACAAACGTCGGTTAAAAGGTACTTCTGTTACTTTTCCTTCTCATGTATTAGGCTTAGATAGATTCGAAAGAAATTCAGTGTCCATGATAAGCACTTTTCTGTCTAGGGTTAAGGTCAAGCCTTAGAGGTCGATCTACCTGTCCGCAGGCAGATTTTCCTACAACAGTCGTGTCTCTATCATACAAGCTGGAATTCGAAGCCACCAACAATGTGGTAGAGTATGAAGCTTTTTTTCTGGGTATGAGGGCCGCAAAGGAAATGGGAATTAAAGAGATAGCAATATTCAAAGATGCTGAGTTGATTATTCAGTAGGTAAGGAATTCTTATCGTGCCCATAATCCATGGCTTAGGAATTATTGGAATGAAGTATGGGACCTTATTGATAATTTCTTCTTGGCTTTAAACATTTCTTTCATTCCGAGGGGAGAAAATACTTTGGTCGATTCTTTAGCTGTCTCAGCTAGTGTGCTGAAATTTCCTCTGCTGCCTATGGTAGAAAATGATGTTGATATAAGATATAGGCCCTCAGTGCTAGACACTGTCAAGCATTGGAAGGTGTTCGAAGATGATTCTGAACTTGAAAGGTTTCTTCAATTGGTGGATGAATTTTCTGCGTTGCATATTGACCAAGATCCTGATTTGGAAGGTGACCCTCGTCCTGAGGAGTTGTTAAATAAAATCGCCAATCATCAAATCATTCAGCTGCCTAGTAATCACATTCTGAGAGGACTTGTCCCTTTAGAGATATTTTTCGATGGGAATGATGTGCCAGTAAAGGACAGGGTCTCAAATGAAAATGCCGAGACAACCGAATGCAACGTTGGCACACCGAAGGAGCCCAAGTTTGTCAAATTGTCAAGTAGTTTGACCAGAGGACAGAAGGCCGAGTACACAGAGGTGCTCAGAGAGTTCGCCGATGTGTTTGCATGGACATATTAAGACCTCAAGACGTATGACACATCCGTCATCGAGCACAAGATCTCACTAAAGGAAGAGGCTAAACCATTTAGACAGAAGTTGAGACAGATAAATCCCATGATGTTACCTGTCATGGAGAAAGAAGTGAAGAAATTGTTAGATGCCCAAATTATTGTCCCCTTGAGATATTCTGAATGGGTAGCCAATTTGGTCCCGGTTAGGAAGAAGAGTGGAGAGATCAAACTCTGTGTTGATTTCAGGAATCTCAATAGAATCTCAAAGAAAGACAATTACCCCCTACCTAAGATGGAACACATACTGCAGAGGGTAATTGGTGCCTCCAGGATATCCATGATCGATGGGTTTTCTGGCTATAACCAGATATCAGTCATGCCTAAGGACAGGGAGAAGAAAACCTTCACCACTCCTTGGGGCACATTCATGTATGCCAAAATGCCATTTGTGCTAATGAATGCAGAAGAAACATTTCAGCGAGCCATGGATATAGACTTCATCAGAGAGAAAGACCGGTTTGTAGTGATCTACCTAGACGACATCACGGTCTTCTCCAGGTCTGATAAGGAACACCACTGCCACTTAAGGAGAGTTTTCTCGAAGTGTCAGAGGTTTGGTCTTTCCCTGAACCCTAAGAAGTCCCTGTTTGCTATGCAGGAAGGGAAGTTATTGGCACATATAGTATCGACAGAGGGAGTGAGAATTGATCCTAGCAGGGTGGAGGCAATTCAAGCCTTGTCACTTCCCAAGTCTAAAAAAGAGGTTCAGGCCTTTTTGGGGAAAATTAATTTTCTAAGGAGGTTTGTCTCGAATTTTTCCGAGCTAGAGAAACACATCACGACCATGCTTAGGAAGGAAAATGAAGTGAAATGGACCGCTGAGCCCAGGGCCTCTTTTGACCAAATAAAGAAACTCATTGACTGAGGCACCTGTGCTTATCAGTCCTGACTATTCCAAAGAGTTCCTGATTTTCTCCTTTGCTTCTTTTGATATAGTGGCGGCATTCTTATTGCAGAAAAATGAGGAAGGGCATGAGCAACCCATCGCCTTCTTCAGCAGAGCGTTAAGAGACGCAGAGAGAAGATATGAAATAATGGAGAAGCAGGCCTATGCCTTAGTGAAAGATCTTAAATTATTCAGAGTCTATGTCTTGCATTCAAAAGTAACAGCATATGTCCCTTTAGCTTCCGTGAAGGACATCCATGTGTAGCCCGACATAGATGGGAGAAGAGGCCGATGGATCGCTAAAATTATGGAATTTGACTTAGAAATAAAACCCACCAAGTTGGTTAAGGGGCAAGGTTTAGCCAAGCTACTGGCTGAATCCAACTGTGAAGACTTGGGAGTCAGTTTCATCAATACTCGCCTAGGATCTCAGCAAGCTGAATCGCCCAGCCAAGGCTCTCAAGATGGCTTATCGATGGCAGAATGTGCCTGGTATCATGAGATTCTATATTTTATGTAGGATTTGAAGCCCCCCGATGGAATGGGAAAAAGTAAAGCGAGGGCTCTTAAGCTCAAGGCAGTCAGGTATTTCCTCATTGACCAAACCTTGTACTAGAAATACCCTCTAGGGGTATTTCTGAGATGCTTGGACCTGCAGGAGGCCCAGAAGGTTACGTTTGATTTTCATAGCGGCCTTTGCGGAGGTCACCATTTCTGGAAGACCACAGCCCACAAGATACTCCGAGTGGGGTATTATTGGCCCACATTGTTCCCCGATGTTTGCAGGGAGATCAGATCTTGCACCAAATGTCAAAATTTCTCAGGAAAGCAATAGCTCAAATCGCTGCCATTGAAACCCATAGTAGCTTCGGCACCTTTTCAGCAGTGGGGGTTGGACTTCATCGAAGAAATTCATCCTCCCTCAAGTGGTCATCACAGATGGATCTTGACTGCAACAAATTATTTCACCAAGTGGATAGAAGCTGTCCCCACCAGAAGTGCATCACACAAAGTAATTATCATCTTCCTAGAGGATATCATAGCCCGATTTGGCTGTCCCAGTAGAATCGTCACTGATAATGCTGCTTCTTTCAAATTTGAACCTCTAATTAAGTTCTGTAAGCAGTTCCAGATCTCGCTAATTCACTCCACCCCCTACTATCCCCGGGGCAATGGTTTAGCAGAATCCTCAAACAAAAGCCTGATAAAGATCATCAAACGATTGTTAGAGGATAACAAAAGAGCTTGGGATTCAAAGTTGAAGTTTTCTCTGTGGGCCGATCGTGTCACAACGAAGAAGTCTTTGGGCACCTCGCCGTTTCAACTAGTCTACGGAGAAAAGGCGGTTTTCCCTACTCAGCTCGCCCTACCTGTGGCAAAGTTCTTTCAAGACTATGAGGGAGAACCAGATCATATGATCAGAAGAATTCATCAGATAGTGGAAGTGCAGCAGATTAGAGAACAAGTGAGGGACACAGCTTATAATCATCAGCAGAAGATCAAGTAGGCTTTTGACAGAAAAGTCATGAAAAAGGAGTTCGAGATCGGGGACTTGGTATTTAAGTGGGATGCACCCAGACAGGATAAAGGCAAGCATAGCAAGTTCGATGCCCTCTAGATCGACCCCTTTAAAATCTCTTATATTTTCTCCAAAAACACATATGGGTTGCAGGATTTGGAGGGTGAAGAGGTTTTCAACAACCCAGTGAATGGGCATTTTCTAAAAAAATGTTTTATTTGAGCCTTAGACGGCTCCTCTGTTTGTAAATATTGTCTTTTAGTTCTTTGTTTAGTTTCTTTTTGTATGTTTTCGGCCTAATAAGTGACTCCATAGCCCAATAACAAGGCATTGAAGCTACAGAAGGAGTTCTTAGAGAATCACAGGGATGACTCTATCCCCCATGGAGCCTAATGTTAGTGATAATTCTTGCCTTGGGCTTGAGAGCATTCGGGTCTGCAAGTTACACGAGAAGCGCCTGAGCGCAGCATGGAAAAATCTCGTTTTTCGACTTACAATCAAGCGAGCGGGCAAAGTATGTCTTCAACGGCTAGGATCCATGTATAGAGAAGATCAACGATCGGTGGGTAATCACGGTTAGCAGAGTTGTGCCAGGATTAGCACAATGGATAGCGCTTATATATCTCCGAAGTGTTTTTAGCCATCCATCCAGAGGGACACGTGGTGCGCGATTAGGCTCCTCGCCTTTTGCTCATCGCAACTTTGAAACATAAGGACTAGCTCCCCCCAGCCGCGAGATACGAAGTGCCGAAAGCGTCCGAGACTCAGGCCCATAGTATCGTCGAAGTGTTTTCAGCCGTCCATCTAAAGGGAACACCTGACAGAAAGTAGATCCATCTTGACGCCTCGCTCATCGCAACTCCAACGCGCAAAAAATAGCTCCATCATATCCCGATACACGAAGTAGCAAGAGCATTCAGGACTCGGGCCCACAGTATCGCCAAAGTGTTTTCAGCCGTCCATCTGAAGGGGACACCTAGAAGTAAATTGATCCATCTCGATATTTTGCCCATCGCGAGTCCAAAACGCAAGGACTAGCTCCTCCCAGCCACGAGATACGAAGTACCGAAGGTGTCCAGGACCCAGGCCCACAATATTGCCGAGAAGATCTCAGCCGACCATCCAATGGGATGCGTAGTGCATGATCAAGCCATGTCATCACCTCATCCGATGTAACTTTGAAGCATGAGGAGCAGCCTCCTCCCATCCACGAAACGCGAAATGCTGAAAGTGCCTTTGAAGATAAGCACAGGGTCACAACCCATGGTCACTTGGGGGTGATAGAAAAAACTGTGCAAAGGGCTGAAGCATCGGGTTTAGCTAGAGAAGGGATCACTGTGTTCTCCAAGTGCTAGTTCAACTTGAGCTCAATCCTAGTACCTGCTCGAAGTGAATAAAGAAGAGAGAGGGTGGTTGAAGCCCCACCTCACTCACTAATTGCAGGGGATGGAGGGTCTGGCAAACCATCTTCCCAAGGAAGTCCTATGTATCGATTTTCTCAAAATCACCATGCTGAAGTCCTCAAATCGACAGAGAAGTCTGCGCACGATAGCCCAACACTTAATGGTTCAGCCTCCCTCCTTACAAGAGCCATGCGTAGTTAAGATGACACTTAAAGAAATATATCAGTACGATTTTGACTGAAGAGACAACCAAGCCTTGGGTGGCTGGGTACGCCTCTGTTAGGCGATTTTCTCTGAGTATATAAACTCGGTCTTTGTATTTTGTAAGGTATTGATGGTTGAGCAGAGGTCCCTACTGTAATGTTTTAGCAGCTATTTCAGCTTTCAGTTTGTGTATCTGTATATGAGATTTCTTGTTTTATGATAGATAGTTCTTCTTACCCCGTCTAGTTTTTCATCTCATGCTAGGAGAGTTCATGACCGACTGAGTCGCACGAATTGTTGCATTTCTATTATGATAAATGATTTATTGTGGCATTATTGTATTTTCTGGTTTTCTGTATTTAAATGCAAGAAGACCTTGCGTTTGGATGCTTTCTCCTATAGTCTATTAGGAACCCGCTATTTATAGCAAACCTTCACACTCTTCTCATATAAGTCTTCCACCTGTTCACCCTTTACTATAGCTCACTGTCTGAAATTTATGCAAGACATCACTTGCTTATGCATACTTGGCCTGGTTTCAGAGTTGGAACACTACTGTTTTGAGTTTCCTTCCATTTGATCACCCATCTATAAACAATCGTGACATAGAACTGATGGGCGTCGGGCTATGCTCCTACTAGCAATCCAGGAGTGACTTCCGTCGCCAACACAAGGGGTTACCTTTTAACCATCTTAACCCACTTTCCTTATTTTAGGGTTAACCCACTTCTAATTTCTCCATTAACTTTATTATTTAAATAATTTGTTTTGTGTTCACTTTGACTTATAGTACACTCATCACTTCACTTTATTATTTACCTTCTAAAATCTCTTAAACCACTTCGACTACTTTGACCTTTTGGGGCTTCTAGATGACTCGTGAGGGTTATCCAACTTCACATGGCCATAACTCTCTAACCATGAGTTATGTGACATTCCACATACCAATGGAAATGGAATGAAATGTACTATCCATATATAATATTATTTCCTACAAATATATCAAAACTCATACCATTATCCATCAAACAAACTTGGGTCCATTACCCAAACCTGGGTTCTCCAACTTCTCATGGCCATAACTCTCTAACCATGAGGAGTTATGTGACATTTCACATACCACTAGAAATGGAATGACATGTACTATCCATATAGAATAGTATTACCTTAAATATATATTAGAACTCATACCATTATACATGAAACAACCTAGTGTCCATTACCTAAACCTTTTTGCTACCGGAATTCTCTACCGGACTTTCTCCAAGGGTTGACATCAATCACTAAGGGTTGAAATAAATATTCAATATCACTCTCCAATGGTTGAAATCAATGAAAACCAACAATACATACCAACTTTTCATCAACCTAAGCCAATTTTCTGACAATATCCCCCTTTGGCATTGATGGCAACACCAACATTGATGGCAACACTTAGTCATGATAACATTCATGCTTATACTCCTCATCAATGTTTCTATCTCTCCCCCTTTGACATCAATGGAAAAGGGTATCTCCCTTTGGGGTTGCTCCCCCTGAACGAACTCTCCTTGGGGATGCGCCTCCTGTCTACATGCCTTTGATTTTTCTTTGTGTTTATAAGACTCTAATTACACTCTCTCCCTTAATATGAATAATATCTCCCCCTTTCATAAAGCGTATCACTCTGAATTCATATCGCTCATTCTTCCCTTTTGATAATCGTTCCCCTTGGAAACATGCATCTATGCTCTCTCTCCAATAATTTACCTTTGCATATGATAAATATCTCCCCCTTTGTCATCAATGGAAAAGGTATCTTTCCATCCGAGGCTGCTCCCCCTAACAAAACTCTTCCTAAAACTGATCTCCCAACCTAAATTGTCCTATTTATGGTGCTTCCTCATGTACATCTAAGACATATAGGATAAGCATTGAAAAGCATTCATTTTGGAGTAGAAATTACTCCTAGTCTCTGTCAAAGATACTCAAAGGCTTCTCTTGGAAGCAGTTTTGTAAAGATATCTGCCACTTGTTCCTTTATGCCCACATATTCAACTCTGATTTTCTTCTCTACAACATGTTCCCATAGAAAGTGATACTTTATTGGAATGTGCTTCATATTGGAGTGCATCACTGAGTTCTTTGAGATACTGATGGCACTTGTATTATCACAATATATTGAAATGGGATCATCATAATCAACCTATATATCTGTCAGAGTTTTTTTCATCCATAGAACCTATGTACAACATGCTGCTGCTGCAATATACTCTACCTCGATTGTAGATAAGGATACTGATGATTGTTTCTTCCTTAACCATGATACTAAACACTCACCCAAGTAGAATGTTTTTCCACTGGTGCTTCATCGATTATAAATGAAACCTGCCCAATCTGCATCTATGTAGGCAATATGTGATAGATCCTTTCCTTTTGGATACCATAATAAAAAATCTTATGTTCCTTTGAGATATATGAAAATCCTCTTCACTGCTAATACATGTGATTCCTTTGGTGTTGCTTGAAATCATGCCACCTGTCCAATTGCCTGCATTACATCTGGTTTGGATGTTGTCACATATAGTAAGCCACCAATCATTGACATGTATTGCCTCTGGTTTGTAGACTTTGAATCATCATCTTTGCTCAACTTGCAACTGGTTTTCATAAGATTGGTAACTAGTTTTCAATATTCCATTCCGAACCTATTTAGCATTTCTCTTATATACTTAGTTTGAGAAATAAAAATTCCTTGGTTGCTTTGACATATTTGAAGACCCAAAAAGAATGATAGTTCTCCAAGTAATGACATTTCAAATTCATTCTGCATATCCTTTGCAAATTTATGGCTTAACTTGTCAGTAGTACTTCCAAAACAATTTCATCAACATAAATTTCAATTAATAAAATACTACCTTGAGTTACCTTGATGTAGAGGTTGTTGTCTACGCTTATTTTCCATAGTTCGTAGGGAGTTTTTTCATTGTTGTTTATTAGCATTACTCTATTTTGAATGTGAACTGATGTATGCACTACATGTGTCCAAAAAATATCTATCAATTTGGAATCCATTAGCATTGTTCATGCCATTTCCTGTGTAATTATCATCAATTATGATAATTTTCCTTTGTCTCTAAACCACTCTCTAAACCATTATATGAATCCATGTTCTCTTTCACTGTCATATATCTGTCCAAACCTGCTAAGTGCTCTTACAAATCCATCTCTGTCCATACTGTCCAAGACTCTACTTGCACAATTGTCCATAATGCTTACCCATTTATCACTATACTATCATGAAGTCTTGATTAATCTATCAAATTGTACTTCTGCTAACTAACTGCTCTGAATTTGTCTTCTCAAACTCTACAAGATGCTCGAAGGATGGATCTTGGGTCTGTCACAACTATTGTATAGACTCCCCCTATATAATATTCATATTACCTGGGATTCTCTATGCTGTATGGCTCAGAACAATTCCTACTCTGATGTGTATTCATCATCATCTTCATTGATAGATTCATCATCATCTTCATTGGTAGATTCATTATCTCTCTGAGCTCTTATTTCTTTATTTCTGTATGTGGATTCATTTGTTGGCCCTTGACCAGGTTTTGTGGAAACACTGGTCATGTTTGACCAATTTTGAGACTTCGATAGGCTGGTCGAAGATGAAGTGCCAGGTGAAGCGGAGATCACGTGATCTCGCCCCCCTTTTTATGGGCTTTTTGGTTTTAGGGTTTATGTAATGGGTATGGGATGTTGGCCCATGGGTCTTACCCATGTTTAGGCCCCATTTTTAATGTATAAATAGATACCTAGTTGATGTAAGAAGTACATTAGATCTAGTAGATCTAAAGTGCTATGCTAAGTGAAAGTGATGTAAGTAGTTGGATCTATGTGATTGAGTTGGCTCTATGCATATTGTGTGTTGATAACTTGCAGAGCTAAGTGCAAGTGACTATATAAGGCTTTGTATTGTGACCTAAATCGAGGAAGGAGGATCCGGCAAGGTGCACGCAGATCTCTTGTCCTATGCGGAGTGGGGTTTTGGGGTCTGTTCATGTAAGAAGATTGAAAGAAGATAATAAAGAAGAAGAAGATTTGGTGGGCATAGCCCCACGCTGGGGGTGAACCATGTATATCTTGTGTTATGGTTTCTTTGTGTGATTGATGTAATTTATGCTTAGTGTTGTTATCTTAATATATGTTAGATGCATCTGATATAGTAGCTTAGTGCTTAGTATGGTGAATGAATGCTAGATCTGATCTATTTCTATGTGCTAAGTGCTTGGAAGTGTTAGATCTTGTTGATTACTGCGTTGTTCTATAATTAGATTTTTACCTGTGATGCAAATAAGGGTTGAATACTAATGAATGTTAACTGATAAGTTCTCTATTAAGTACTATGATCACAGATCTGTGTCCCAGCTAGGTTGCAGACACTTGAGTCCTGCAACCCCCCTGCCTCTACCTTAGGTGAGACACCATTTTCTTCGCAGGTGTTGTCAAAAGGGTGAGTAGTTAGGGTTTTGTTGGTGCATTGTTGAAGCATTAAACCCTGGGTCTTCCCCTATGCCAACAAATGGTTTCGTTGCTGGTACCTAAAACTGTGATTGCTGGGAACTGAAGAAAAGAGAAAGCTTTGTGCGTAGATCTGTTGTTGTAGTGCGTAGTACTCTAGTTGGTTTGCAAAGCTCTGTGCTTAAAAAGGAATCTTGATCTGAAGAAAAGAGGTAATATCTTAAAGCTTTGTGCTCTAATAAAGGTAAGATAAGTGGAAATTTTTGTTTCAAAAAGATGGATCTAGGTATGTTTAATAGATTTGGTCCTAGTCTGAAAACTAGGGTACAACTAGAAGAAAGAAGATATGATATGAATAGATCTGATAGAAATAGTGAAAGATATGTTATTCCTATGCATAGAAAGAATTTTTGGACTAACAAGTGGATGCAAGATCCTAGAAAGAATTGTTTGTATGTCCAACACTACTATCCCAGTGCACAGTACAAAAAAAGTTGGAGATCATTCAAGAGAAAGAGAGGATTGACTCTTTGTTATAGTTGCAAAAGACTAGGACATCTTGCTTAGGAATTCCCTAGTAGAGGTCCTATTTGCCTTTGTTTTAATGACACCAGACATGAAGTTTTGGATTTCACTAGAATGATTTCTAAAGTGGAGAAGATGAATATGGGACAAGAAAACCATGAGGAAGGTCAAGAGACTCAAAATATGCTAAAGAACTAGAAAGAATCAGAGGCTATATTATTACAGATGAAAGAAACGTTGAATGATCACAGAGACACCAGTTTATCAGAGATCTTAAAAGAGAAAGAGTGCATAGAAACAAGAATAGGAGACTTTGACATAGACTGTGTATTGGATGCAGAAACACGGGTGAACATCATGATAGAAAGTACTTGGGAAATGTTAGGAAAGCCTGCTATGGTTCCTTCATTGGGAGAAATAGGATTGTTTAAAGGAAAGTTGATAAACCTATGTGGAAGACTTACCCATATACCTATGATTTCTCATGGAACATCGACAAAAGAAGAATTCGAGGTCATTAAGTTTTTTGAGAACAATGCTCCCTTTGCACTTTTGTTAGGAAGGAATTAGATTGAGAGAGATCATATCCGAAGGAAATAATAAGAGGAAGCTACAGAACATAAAACAAAATAATTAACGAATTTCATGGCTAGGAGAATAGCACACTTAATAGAAGAACAGGAGGAAAAGTTGAAGCAACTTAGGGCCAGAGACTAGGTCATTGAAGTTGAAAGAATGCAAGAAGACTTGAAGAGCTTATCCATGCAGAATAGTAGAGCACCTACTCCAGAATGAGAAGAAGTGTTAACCTTTAACCTTGTGGAAGACCCTCACCAATGCGAAGTTAATATGTTAAGTACAGATAAGAATAACAATGGAAAAAGGAATCCAAAGACGTAGATCACAGGAAAGAAAGGAAGAAAGCTTAGCAAGAAGAGAGCAAAGCTAGAAAAATTGTAGGAGAGGACTTTGCAAAAGGAAGGTTTACGGAACTCGAACCTTGCTGGAATAGAAGAATAGCGCAGACTGGCACTTTGCCATGGTGAAGCAATATGACCATCGGAGGCATCCCGACCTTTAGAACGACTCTCTAGAACAGCTAGAAATGCATTTATTGTTGGAATGTTCGTCATTGGACCATTGGAACCTCACCCTAACAGATGGAATCGCATTAATTGAGGCATTCCCTCCCGTTGGAGGAATATGTTATGATGTTATCTATTTAACCTGTCAAATGTCTTACCATGGACACTTTTTCCAATTGAGATTATCCGAGACCACAAAGAACTAATTTCTTTCATGCAGTGCTCATTAAGACCTCACCACCCATTCTACTACATTGAGTGCTTGTTCACCGACCTGGGAAATTTGATCACGAGTGTGCATGTCGGATGATCTTAGCACCGCAGAGAATTCCGTCAAAGAGATACTAATAGACATTATGGCTGAGAAGGTAATTTCCACGGGCATACAGGTCTCATCGATGAAAGGAGTGCAAGCATCCCCATCAACTGGACATTGATCTGGGACATCCCGAGCTGCGACAGAAAAGAGAACAAAACATCCTGATGACTTGGAAAATGTGAATCTCATCCCATCAATCCTGCCCGACTACATCCCGCCTCTGGATGGTGTGGTGAGTCATGATAGTGTCCCGAGGGACTTCGACTACATAGTGATCACTGCGTACCTCTCGAAGGGGATATGTGCAGTGAGACCACAGTTGGAGAGGATTTTGATGCTTAAGATCAACGACTATAACTTAGGAGATAGGAAGAAATATGGAATGTTCACACCTCACAAATACTTGACCAAGACAAAGGGGAATAATTCAAAGATAATCCCCCAGCCATGGACATCACAAGGTCCATGATCCTCAATGTGATGAAGTTATCACACTTCAGAAGACATCAGGAGGTTAGCGCGTGCGTTAAGCTCCTGTTTTCATGCTTCCATGGTGGTTACCTATGGTTGGATAGGCGCATCACTGTCAATCCAGCGCTGATCCACTGGATCACTAGATTAAGCATGCAAGGACCAGACCCACAAAATGTTTACCCAGGGAAGGCTGCAGATCATTCCCTGGTGCAAACAATCAAAGACACCTACGATGATGTAGAGAAAGGGAAGTGGGGATACAAGGTTGCCTCCATCTAGATTGGCGCAGTGCGCCTAGCTTTCCAGTTGATCATTGGTAAGCTCATCAGAAATAATAGGCCAACGTAGGTCACGGAGTTTGTCGTCGACCTCATAGGAAAATGCGTTGAAGGACTGCAAATGAACTGGGTGAGATACCTCGTCAACCAGTTAGAGCAAGACTTTCGTGGAGCTCAGGATCAAGACTATAAGTTTCATTTCAGTTGGTTGTTAATTCTCATTGCCTTCATTTCTTGGGAAATGCTGGAATGAGCGACCTTCCCTAAAATTGAGTTGTCTGAACCACTAGATGCGAAGTTCACTACGCTATGGTACTCGAGTGACATGGAGAATAAATGGAAGTAAAACACGGTGTTCCACACCTATTATCTATAGTTGAAGAGGGCTATTGAATCCTTTCCTCGCATGACGTCGAATACACTGCATCAGTTCAATCCATTCTCAAATTTTCGTGCAAATAGGAATTTCACATATATCACTACGCGCAGAGACAAACATAAGGAAGATCTCCAATCTTATTATAAACTGACTGAGGAAGATATGGAAGAAATCACCAAGGAGTGGCCTATATAATTCCTGGTACCAGTAGAACAGGAAAAACTATCTGACCCTGACCTCACCACAGTCTTGTAGTCACTCAAGAAGAATATGATGCACCTAGCAACAAGAAGAAGAAAAATAAGGAAGATGTATAGCAACTGAACAGTGCATCAAATGAGATTACATCAGATTCACCTGAAGGAGGAGGAGGTGACGAAATGTAAAAAGAAGAGGATGAAGGGGAAGAAGACAAGAAGAAGCAGGGTGAAGTCACAGTGCCTAAATATCCCCTCGAAGAGACAAAGACATCCAAGAAAAGAAAGGTTTCCCCAAAGAAACCTTCATCACAAAAGAAGTCAAAAGACAATAAACCACCATTTCACACTGTGCTTATGGTGGATGACATTGACCTTATCATTGTCATTGTGTCAGACACCTTGGAGGATATCTTGCAGAGAAGTGAAGCCAAACAGGAGACAAAGTTTCATAGGATTGAAGAAGAACTTAAAGGAGTGTACAACAGGCTCTCTATTCGAGCTGCGAAGTGTCTACTACACCACTGCCATCAGAAGGAGTAGAGTTGGGAGATGAGCCTGTACATCTATGCAGACTAGTAGACTCGACCAAATCTCACCTTCTTCATGTCCAGGTGGAAAAACGGTAGGCCATATAGGCCCTGAAGAAAGAAAAGGAGGAAGCCATAGAGAAACGTCGGGTTGCATAGCAAGAAAAAGAAGACCTCTAGGCGAAGTTTACAGAGGATAGAGCATAGATCTAGAAGGAGAAAGAATAGTTTCTTGCAGAGCAGATGGGAGTTAAAGAAGTAGTCACTAGAGAACTTTGCTCTGTGACGGGCTTAGAACAAAGGGAAGAAGAAACAACTGAGTGCTAGGTGGGGAAGCTCGCTGAAGCCATTCAACAGCTCCAAGCAAGAGTGGCCAAATTGGAATTGCAAGTCGTGTCAAGCACTCCACCGAAAGTGCAAGATCAGAGAGAAGAAACTGTCAGGAGCGCAATCAAAAGAATCAAGGCACTAGCCTTGGAATGAAAGAAAATTAGCAGTCGAAGTGCGCAGACTTACGAGTGCCTTGTAGAGGACCCAAAACTAAGGACATTGGAGCCACAGCTCCAGGAGGCAAAGAAATAGGTAGCAACAGTACAAGCATAGTTGAAGCCACTATCAGTGGTCGAGATAATGAAAAGGTCCCAGGAACAACGCACAGTTCAGTAGCAAGTCTATGCCATCCAAAGTAAAGTCATGGAAGTGACCTAGAGGCTTGAGCCAGTGCAGGATGAAGCTTGCACACTTTTTTAGGATATTGAAGGACAAGGTGCAAAACTAGAACAAGTGGTCACCTCAGTTGAACAACGCTTGGAAGGACCGGTGAACGAGAAAGTTATTCAGGAGTTCGCCGAGCAAGATGCTTTGGCGAAGTAGCAGGTCGAAGCAGCTAGAGCCAAGCTCGAGGCCTTCGAGGAAAATTTACCCAGATCAGTAGAGTTACCCAAATCATAGTGACTTAGGACGAGTCATAGGTGAGTGTTGGGGGTGTTTTGGGCCTTGAACAGGTTTTGTCGAAATGCTAGTCATGTTTGACCAATTTTTGGACTTCGACAGGATGGTCGAAGACAAAGAATTAGGTGAAGAAAAGATCGTGGGATCACACCCCCTTTTTTGCAGGATTTTTGGGTTTAGGGTTTATGTAACAGGTATGGGATGTCGGACCATGGGTCTTACCCATTTTTAGGCTGTTGGAAGATTGGTTGTTGTCATTGATATCAACCCTAGTCATGGGTTTTGGACTGCAAGATTGATGAAGGTATTTGGACATGAAGGAAAATGCACATGAAGATAAAACACCCATGGATGGATAGTATACATCATGTTGTTTCCGGTGGTATGTGGCACATCATGTGGATTCTCATGGTTGAGGAGAAATGAATTTTTGAAGATGACAAAGTGAATTGAAGAAGGAAGTACATGTAGGCCGTGAAGAAAATTAAAGAAAAGAATTACAAAATAAGAAAGCGTCAGGTCGGCCCTAATGTTAAAAGGAAGTAACATAAATGGTATAAATAAACATCATTATACATTCATTTGATAAAAGTCGAATTTTAGAGGAAATAAGAAGAAAAGAAGGCCATATTTCAAGGGAGGATGAAGTCTTTTGGTGATGTGTTCTAAGGTATGTTATTTTCAAGTCATCTTACCATGTTTTCTATAACTTTTTTTCTAGAACGATTCAGATGGTGAAATTGCTATGGTATTGAGAATACATATCAAGGTAACTTTTTTAAAAACTTCAGCTCTTGATTCTCTATAATTATGGAGATACACTCTGTGGAAGATAGGGTTTGTGACCATTCCTAAAGCTAGTCAATAAATAGGTGTTATTGGTAAAAAAGTCATAACTTCTTCATCAATAATCCAAATGAAGTGGGACAAATTTCATTGGAAAGAGTATGGACTTTAGTTTCTTTTGTGTGATTTTCATAATCAGATGTTAATTATTGATCGTGGGGCATTCTTTGCAAGTTCACTCTCCTGAATAGACCAGAATTGAATAAAGTCTACCATTCTTTCTATAACCTTTTTTTGGAGAGGATTCAAGGAGTGAAAATTGGAGGAGTTTCAAAGAATACATTGAGTAATATTATCTACAGGATCAGAGTACTCTAATAATTGAAGAATCGCAGAAATTGAAGAAGTCTCAGGAAGCATTATCAGGTTCTATGTGATGATTGGTTGTTGGTGATGATTTAATGTAAAGTTTTATTATCTCTCATATATTCTTGGGTGGAAGGAAGGGGCAAGGATGGAGAGTTCAAATCTCTATTGATATTGGAGGATTGTATCTTCCTCTTGGATGTTTATCCCTCCCTTTACATTTGGAAGTTGTAGCTACCTTTGGAAGTCATTACTTCCCTTGAACAATAACTATTGATTATTTCTCATATATTGTGCATGGTGTATTGTGGTGTATTGGTGTAACTCTTATGTTGTTTTTCATTTCTCATTGGATATAGTTGAATGGTTTAAGTATAAGTTTAAAAAGGTTTTAAATTGTACTTGATATTGATTCACCCCCTTCTCAGTATCAACAATTGGTTTTAAAGCAGGTTGCCTTTAGAACAGTTTAACCACTGGAAGGAAAATCCTGAGCAGAGATGGATGACCATGAGCACATTTCAAATGGGATTCAAAAATTTGATGGAATAAATTATGCATATTAGAGTGATAGAGTGAAAACTTACCTAACATCTTTGGGAGTATACATTTGGTACTCAGTTGTAAATGGCTATGCAATCTCAAATAATGCTCCAACTGATCCAAATGAGAAGAAGCTTATGAGCTGTAATTCAAAAGATAGACATGTTATTCTAGCATCATTGGCACCAACCATTGCTAGCAAAGTGATGGGATGCATCACTGCTAAAAAGGTATGGGACAAACTCAAGAATATCTACGAAGGTGATCCAAAAGTTAAGCAGGTCAAGCTTCAACGACATAGAGTAGAATTTGAAAATTTGAAGATGAATGAAAAGGAAGATATTGCAACCTATCTTCTTAGAGTTGATGAAGTTGTTAATGCTATCATAGGATTATGTGAAGATCTCGATGAATCGTTGGTTGTACAAAAAGTGTTGAGATCACTTCTCTTGAAGTATGATGCTAAGTTCTCCGCCATTGAAGAAACTAGGGACTTGACCAAAATGACAATGGATGAATCACATGGGACTCTTATGGAATATGAAATGAGAACAGGTACAGAAAGTGACCAGACAAACAATGAAGTAGCCTTTAAAGCCATAAAGAAGACAAAAAACAAGGATAACAACCTTGATGAAGAAATAGCAAATTTCGTAAGGAGGTTCTAGAAAGGAAGTGGAAGATACAAAGGTAAGTCTCCTCTCAAATGTTTTAATTGTGGTATAATAGGACATATTGTTGAAAATTGTTAGTATAAAAAGAGAAGTCTCAACAATAAAAAGAGATTCTACTCCAAGGATGATGACATCTCCTCAGATGAGAGTGATGAATAAGATAATGATGGAGGAGAAGTCCTCTTCATAGCCCAAGAAACCCAGGATGATGATCATAAGAATTCTAAAGAAGAAGAAATCATTTGTGAAGAAGATTTAGATGAAGAAACCAACCTTGATTCCTTTTGGGGATACAAAGACAATGCAGAGAGTGAACAAGAAGATGAGAATCTTGAAAAGTTGAAGCATGTTGAAACTAAAAATAGCAAGCTTAGAAACACAAACATAATACTAAAATGTGAATTGAGTAGTTGTGAAGAAGAGAATTACAAGCTTGAAAAGACCATTAATAGCTTGAAGGAACAATTAGAAGATTATGACAAATTGAAAGAAGAATTGGATCACACAAAAGGGGAGCTACTATTGACAACAAAAAAGTTGAAGAAGTTAAAAAAAAGCACTGAAAAATTAGATGAGATCCTTAGCAGTCAAAGATCTCCAAACGACAAGACATGACTGGGATACAATGAAAATTTGAAGACAACAAAAAAAGAGAAGGAAGTTGAAAATGATGAAACCAACACTCCAGAACAAGTTGAACAACAAGATAGAAAACTAGAATTTAGAAGGAATGAGACATCAAGAAGATCCTCTCCCATCAGGTATGAAAGAAATCGTTATGAAGGAAACTACAGAATAATAGATCGTGAACCCAGATGGACCACGCCACAAAGAAGATCACTTACGCCTAGGTATCAAAATTTCTTTCTTGGACATTGTTATACTTGTGGAAAACTTGGACACAAGGCAATCAATTGTAGAATCAATAAAAGGAATAAATATGCAAGCTACATGAATGGCGAAAATAGTAGATATGAAAATGTTCATAGACCTTTCAACAAAAATTATAATTCATTTGACCCATTAATGGATCAAAGTATTGTATGTTACAAGTGCAATAATCTTGGTCACAAAGCACGAGATTGTAGAGAGATGGAGGAAGATAATCATATGCCAAATGTCTGCATACCAACTACAACATGGAAAAGGAAAGAAATTCCACACAATGAAAATTGTTGAATAGCATTAGTTTCTAAAGAATGCAAAGAAGAAGATGAATGGTTCATAGACAGTGGGTGCTCATCTCATATGACCAGAGATCAAAGCAAATTTGTCATGTTGAAGAAAAAGGGTGGAAATGTTGCATTTGGAGATGACTCATCTACCAAAATACTTGGAAAAGGAACTGTAAAGCTTGGAAGTGAAAATGAAAAAGTAGGAAAAGTCATATTGGTTGAATATTTGAAGCATAATCTCCTCAGTGTCAGCAAAATATGTGATCAAGGATACGCTCTTACGTTTGACTCCCGAAAATGTAAAATCAGAGAAAATAACTCAGGAAGATTGGTTGCAACTGCAACAAGAAGACAAAACAACATATACATCCTAGACATGAAGAAGAGAGAGAAGACAAAAGCCACACAAAAGGATTCCAAGGAATAAAAAGTCCCAAAGACCAAAAATAAGGATGAAGTATTATTGAGTGCCACATGTTTAGGGGGAGTAGCCCCAAA
>ML776648.1:280570-300822 GCA_009831015.1 Picea engelmannii | reverse complement strand
TTGAAGATGACAAAGTGAATTGAAGAAGGAAGTACATGTAGGCCCTGAAGATAATTAAAGAAAAGAATTACAAAATATGAAAGTGTCAGGTCGGCCCTAATGTTAAAAGGAAGTGACATAAATGGTATAAATAAACATCATTATACATTCATTTGATAAAATTCATATTTTAGAGGAATTAAGAAGAAAAGAAGGCCGGATTTCAAGGGAGGATGAAGTCTTTTGGTGATGTGTTCTAAGGTATGTTATTTTCAAGTCATCTTAACATTTTTGCTATAACTTTTTTTATAGAATGATTCAGATGGTTAAATTGCTATGGTGTTGAGAAGACATATCAAGGTACCTCTGGTAAAAATTTCAGCTCTTGATTCTCTATAATTATGGAGATACACTCTGTGGAAGATAGGGTTTGTGACCAGTCCTGAAGCTAGTCAATAAACAGGTGTTCTGGATAAAATAGTCATAACTTCTTCATAGAGAATACAAATGAAGTGGGACGGATTTCATTGGAAATAGTACGGACTGTAGTTTCTTGTGTGTGATTTTTCGAATCGGATGTTAATTATTGATCATGGGGAATTCTCTGCAAGTTCACTCTCCTAAATAGACCAGAATTGAATAAAGTCTACCATTCTTTCTATAACCTATTTTTGGGGAGGATTCAAGGAGTGAAAATTGTAGGAGCTTTAGAGAATACATTGAGTAATATTATCTATAGGATCAAAGTACTCCAATAATTGAATAATTGTAGAAATTGAAGAAGTCTCAGGAAGCATTATCAGGTTCTATGTGATGATTGGTTGTTGGTGATGATTTAGTGTAAAGTTTTATTATCTCTCATATATTCTTGGGTGGAAGGAAGGGGCAAGGATGGAGAGTTCAAATCTCTCTTGATATTGGAGGATTGTATATTCCTCTTGGAGGTTTATCCCTCCCTTTACATTTGGAAGCTGTAGCTACCTTTGGAATTCATTACTTCCCTTCAACAATAACTATTGATTATTTCTCATATATTGTGCATGGTGTATTGTGGTGTATTGGTGTAACTCTTATACTATTTATCATTTATCATTGGATATAGTTGAATGGTTTAAGTATAAGTTGAAAAAGGTTTTAAATTGTACTTGATATTGATTCACCCCCCTCTCAGTATCAACATAGGCCCCATTTGTAATGTATAAATAGATACCTAGGCAATGTAAGAAGTACATTATATCTAGTAGATCTAAAGTGCTATGCTAAGTGCAAGTGATGTAAGTAGTTGGATCTATGTGATTAAGTTGTCTCTATGCATATTGTGTGTTGAGAACTTGCAGAGCTAAGTGAAAGTGACTGTATAAGGCTTTGTAATGTGACCTAACTCGGGGAAGGAGGATCCAATGAGGTGCGCGCAGATCTCCTGTCCTATGCGGAGTGGGGTTTTGGGCTCTGTGCATGTAAGAAGATTGACATAAGATAATAAAGAAGATGAAGAGTTGGTGGACGTAGCCCCATGTTGGGGGTGAACCACGTATATCATGTGTTATGGTTTCTTTGTGTGATTGATGTCATTTATGCTTAGTGTTGTTTTCTTAATGTATGTTAGATGCATCTGATATAGTATCTTAGTGCTTAGTAATGTGAATGAATGATAGATCTGATCTATTTATATGTGCTAAGTGCTTGGAAGTGCTAGATCTTATTTATTATTGCGTTGTTCTGTAATTAGGGTTTTACCTGCAATGTAAATAAGGGTTGAATACTAATGAATGTTAATTGATAAGTGCTTTGTTAAGTACTATTATCACATATCTATGTCCCATCTAGGTTACAGAAACTTGATTCCGATAACCCTCCCTGATTCTACCTCGGGTGAGACAACATCTGCTTCGCAAGTGTTGCTGAAAGGGCCGGTAGTTAGGGTTTTGTTGGTGCATTGTTGAAGCATTAAACCTTAGGTCTACCCCTATGCCAACATCATCTTTCACTACAATGCCTAAAAGTACAATCTCTTGAACCTGTTCCTTATTTACCTATCCTTCCTTTCTTTCAGTTATTGTCTAAACCTTTCTGTATCTGACATCTTTATTTTTCTCTGTAGAATTTTCTTCATCTTGTTTTATTGTCATTCTTGCGATCTTTGTTACCTGGTCTTTCTTCACATGTTCTTCATGTTTTCTTATCCATACTTTCTTATATCTGATATCAGTGTTCTCTTTCATGGAAGTATCGATCATGCTTCTATAATCACTGGCTATGTTTCCATAGTTATGACATTTGTAACACTCAATTTTATGTGCGACCACATAGGCACTTCTTGCTTGAACATTTATTATATAATCCCTGCAATCTGCAACCTTATGTCCAAAATTAGTACAATAAAAACAATGACCATAAAAGTAATTTCCATACCTAGGAGTGAATGATGTTCTTTGTGGTGTAGTCCTTATGAATTTCTTCCTTAACTGATCATGATCATAATTGAATCTTCTTTGTGGCTTGAACATGAATGGTCTTCTTGAAGATGTATCTGCAATAGTTTTCTTAGATTCTGGTTGACCATGATTCCTTCCTTTGAGTACTTCTACATAAATCTTTCTATTTTCTTCATTCTTCTTTTCTAGAAACCTTGGATGCTTCTCTTCATTCTCTATAACTAATGTGGATGTTTCTGTCTCTTCAACATTCTTGTTGAGCTTGACAATTTTACTTCTCAATGTGACAACTTCTTCTTCAAGCTTCTCAACCTCTTCTTCTTTCTTCATTATCTGAGACTTCATGACTTGTTTTTCTCTTTTCGCTTCTTCAAGCTGAATTTTTAATGTGATTATTTCTTCTTCAAATCCTTTCTCTTCTTGTCCAAACTCTACCTCAAGATAGTTTAGATCATTAGTTCTTTCCTTAAGATGATATGTCAATATCTTCTCTCTCATTTTTACTTCTTCCTTTTGTGCTCCTATGTTGGCTTCCAAATACTTCTTTTGATATTCAATATTTTCTTTGATCTTTCAGGCTGCTTCTAGTTGAGTTCTTAAGTTCTCGATGACCTGTTCGGCTTTTTCAAAAATGTGAACACTTTCCTTTTGTTTCATCGATTCTTTCTTGAGTGACTTGTTTTCTTCTCTTAGTTCATCTAAAGCAATAATCAATTATGTTTCATAATTGTCTTCCTTTTCAATTAGTTTTTCTATCTCATTTCCCTCATGGAATTCTATTTCAAGATGTCCACATTTTTCACAATTAAAGCAAAGAAACATACCTCTAGTGATTATGTACTCTTCATATTCTTAATCTATTTGACATGGTGAACATAATTCTTCTTGATCTATATCTGCATCTTCTTTGGTATTTTCTGAATCTGCAATGGGTGAAGAATATTTTTCATGTAACGTATCCCAAAGTTCTTTGGCTGATGAAAATTTACCAACCTTTTCTCTTACCGGATTAGGTAATCCTTCCCAGGTGAAATCCATTGCTATTTTGTTATTCTTATTAAATTCCTTCTTGGCTACAGTCTTTTCCCTTTTTGAACTATCATATCCTGTAACAACTAATAGCCAAATATAATGTCCCTGTGCATGTAAAAATACTTTCATCCTTCTGCTCCACATATCATACTTAAAACCATTATGACCATTAAACATTGGTACTAAATTCTCAGAATAATCCATGATCTCCTTCCAGTGGTTAAATTGTTTCTTGAAGGAACCGACTCTGATACCAATTGTTGGATTACTGAGAGAGGGGGTGAATCAGTACTAGAGAAATTGAAGCCTTTTTCACCATAAGATGCAAGTGTTATATAAATGTATCATTATCATCCAATAGTTGCAGAGTAAATAAACAATGAGCAAATGAGCAATCACACACATACATAGTACACCAGTGTTTTGTGTGGAAACCCAAAGCGGGAGAAAACCACATAATGCTTTTTCTTATATGTCTTTAAGAATTACATTCATTGGAAGCACCGACTTCCTTTTTTTTCTAGCTGCAACTGGAAGGAGGCTCCAACCCCCTATTTTCTCAGGCTACAACCTGAGGGAAGCTTCAACTCCCCAATTCTCCGGCTACAACCCCCTATGTTCTCCAACTACAACTGGAAGGTGGCTACAACCACCTGTCCTTTCCCCATCCAACAACACTGATGTAGAAGTAGAATGATGGAACCATTATCACACTATCACTGAGATATACTGTTGTAAACTTGTACCAATCAACCTGCACCAAAAAACTTGTACCAATAACATGAACCATGCATCAAACATGCATTAATTTATTTTTTATTCACTTTGACTTATGGTACACTCATCACTTCACTTTATTATTTACCTTCTAAAATATCTCAAACCAATTTGACTACTTTAACCTTTTGGGGCTTCTAGATGACTCATGAGGGTTCTCCAACTTCACATGGCCATAACTCTCTAACAGTGAGGAGTTATGTGATGTTCCACATACCACTGGAAATGGCATGATGACATTTACTATCCATATAGAATAGTATTTCATAAAAATATATCAAAACTCATACCATTATCCATCAAACAAACTTGGGTCCATTACTTAAACTTGGGTTCTCCAACTTCTCATGGCCATAACTCTCTAACCGTTAGGATTTATGTGACGTTCCACATACCACCGGAAATGGAATGACATGTACTATCCATATAGAATATTATTACCTTCAAATATATTAGAATGCATACCATTATACATGAAACAACCTTGGGTCCATTACCCAAACCTTTGTGCTACCAGACTTTCTCCAAGGGTTGACATCAATCACTAAGGATTGACATCAATCTTCAATATCACTCTCCAATGGTTGACATCAATGACAACCAACAATCCATACCTTATGTCCATCAACCTAAGACAATTGTCTGACACAACAGACTCAAAGAAGAAGAAGGAAAACAATGACACTTCTGCGTGGTACTTGTCAGAGATCCAGGAGCTAGTAGTCAATACCTAGAGGATTTCACCAGAAACTGTCCAGTAGTTTGGATAGATAGCAAATTTCCAAGCAACGTGCCACAACATGTGGGAACAGGAAAAGAGGGACCCAACCAAGGAGTCGTTACAAATGAGCTACTGCATGATGATGTAGGACATACAGATGGAGTTCTAGGAGTGGCCCGAGGAATGGAAAGTGTCCATAATCCCATGGAAAGTTCCAGAAGGATAGAGTCAGATGCAAGATAGAATAGCCCCTATGCATCATACAGGCACAAACAGTGGAAGCAAAAAGAAGAATTTTGCACAAGGACAAGTGGGGGGAAGCAGCCCAATCCAAAATAAATGTAGGACACAGAAGAAACCACGAGGTGGTTCCACACAAGGTCCACCACACACAGAGAAGACACTAGGAGATACAATAGAATAGGTGCATATAGAAGAAGAACAAACAGAGACACATGGCTACCCACAGATGGGGAGAATACAAAGCAGTACCCAGAAGATAAGACAAAGCCAAAGGCCATCTCTGATGAGATTAAGGAAAAAATATGGCACAGAGAGAGGGAATAGGGGGATTCATATCAATGACATCAATGATCCTATGACAAGATTTTCCACAAGGATGCTAGGGTGACAATCGATGCACAAGTGTAGGAAGGAAGAAGTGCTAGAAGGAGTGGTAGTCGTTGCATTGCAATGCACAAAGGGGAGCTCAATTAGCTAGGCCTTGTACTTGATCAATTAATTCCTAAAGGATTGTAAAGACACATAGGATTGGGGCTCTGAGTTCCACTACTCATGGTTACTTATTCTCATTGCATTAATAGGGTGGAAAGAACCAGTGTACAACAAGTACATAGAAATGATAAGAAAGTGTGGTGCAACCCGCTACACTTATCTTAGGAGAACAACAGAACCAAAGAAGAATAAGGAAAACAATGACATTTTTTGTGGGGTACTTGTTAGAGATCCAAAAGCTAGTAGTCAATACCTAGAGGATTTCACTAGAAATTATCCAGTAGTTTGGATAGATAGCAAATTTTCAGGCAACGTGCCACAAGATGTGGGTGCAGGCGAAGAGGGACCCAACCAAAGAGTGGTTACAACTGATCTATTGCATGACAATGTAGGACATACAGATGGAGGTCTAGGAGTGGCCCGAAGAATGGAAAGTGTATGTAATCCCATGGACATTGCTAGAAGGACAGACTCATATGTAGGACAGAATAGTCCCTACGCAGCAGATAGGCACAAATAGTGCAAGAAAAAAAAAGAATTTTGCACAAGGCCAAGTGGGGGGAAGTATCCCAATCCAAAAGAAATGTATGACACAGAAGAAATCACAGGGTGGTTCCACACAAGGTCCATCGTGCACATATCATACACTGAGAGATATAACAAAACATGTGCGTGTGGGAGAAGAACAAACAGAGACACAAGAAATACCTTTGGAGGAAGAAATTGGGCAGGATGCAATTATGGATACACAAATGCTAGAGATGTCTAAGCCATCATATTCCCAATGGGTAGGGATGACATCTAAAAGTATATGGTATCGATATAATGTATGGATTAGTATGCTCAAGTTATAGTGAGAGGGAATCTAGAAAAGGATTCCTTTTATCGAAAAGTCTATTGATCGAGACCAGTTAGAAGCTTGATAAGCTGTCTTGTTTCCTTGGGCATTGTTTGAATTTCCTAGATGGTATTTCTGGATTGTTGAATAAATTTATACTAGTTGAGGAAAAAATGCCTTCTTATTGGTTGTTGTCGTGCAGAAGTGGGAACATATTTATGACTATGTATGATTAAACTTCCATGTGGATATCATGTGAATGATTGCAATCTCTCAGCAAAGAGAGAAGCTGAGTGATGAGTATCTCTATGAGACTTATCATAAGAATTATTGGAATATCCTAGGAAGAAGGATCTGGAAGTTTGATATGTCCATGTGTATGAATGACATGGAAAAAGATACAAGCAATGAGCTTGCATGATGAATGTTTGGCTATGTTTGTATATTCATGAGTACATGGATTTAATGCATTGTGAGGTTTGTTGATATGAAGATTGATATTAAGACCCAATAGATATGAATGAACGATATTAAATGTGCAAGTGATGCATATGTATGATGCAATATTAAATGAGCAAGGATGCTCAGTTGTCAAGATAAGAGGAAAAATAATTATTCCTTTGAGGATCGCATGAGAATGATTGTGAACAATCATGAGTTGAATGATTTTAAAGTAAATATGTATGTGATTTGTGAAACATACATATGGTAGCTACACATAGGATTATTATTATGCATATGGTTAAATACATCATGGATGTAAGTTAACAAAAAAATGAATATGTATGGATAAATAATTTGGATGCATGTTTATATTCCTTATAGAAATATTTGGTACACAGCTAAAGCTAACTCAAGGTTGAGGCCATCACAACTAGTGAAGAATATTCAATAAGGAAGTTGCATGTTGAAGGAGCTCCCTGTGAAGGAACAGGGTAAAGACTCTGTCAGGAGGAAAAAATCACAACCTTAATGACTACTAAGAATTAAACAGTGAGCTACAAGCCTATTTATATAATAATCCTAGATTACATTCTAAAACAAAATGTATGAGTGGAAGAATATCAAATGAATGTTGATCGTTCTGATAACTGAATGGTAATGTGTAGAATGCACAAGTTCATGATTCATCATGAACAAAAGGTTTTTTGTTGTATCATGTTGATTTACCAAGAAGGTTGGGTTGAACCTAACCAAGACTGCTCAAGGAATAGAGCATGGAGCTCACAATAAGAAGTAGATTTCATAAGCAAAGAAGGAGAAAAGGAGGAACACTTTTCTCACCTTAAGAACTCTAAACTGTTTAACAAAGTTGTAAGTATTAGAAGAGCAGTTGTGGGAACAAGTATAGTTGGAAAAAGGGAGAATGAATAAACAAACATATTTAAATGAATAGGCTTGGTATAACCGTCTTAAATAAAGATAGTGAGGCCTTGGAAAAAAATAACTCAATTGGACTAAAAGTCCAGGGCCGTGTAGAAGGATTTGGACGTGGGAAGAGTTCCTTGACCCCTTCCTTGTTGTTTATTGTATTTCTCTGGTACGAGAGATTGATGTACTAATAAAAGTAAATGTTTTGACATCATAGTGACGATGGTTGTATGATTGTAGAAACAATTGAGAATTGTTTGTATTTAACTCATGGAAACATTAAGGATAATGTGATGAGGTGCATAAATATATGCTAGGACATATTTGAAAATATTTTATTTATTTGAAGGCTATGATACAAGCATTTTTATGTACATGACGGATAATATATTTGTTGTGTATGACATGTGCAGAAAGAAATTGGAGCTATTGAGAAAGACAATTGCCAATGATGGACAACCTCAAGCAAAGGAAGTCTATGAAGGTCGAGGATGAGTTATAATATTTGCAAGAAAATGCATGAGTAAGGAGTACCATGGGTATAGTGACCAATCAAGGGAGATTGGGGATAAAGGTTCTCATAGTTAACATGTTGCATGAGATGCATTGTGGAAATTCATGTTTGCATAGGAGGGAAGAAAATATATTTCCCATTAAGGAAGGAGGACCTTCCAATACTCTACTTTGTTAGGACCACACAATGCACCTTTTTGCCTATACTTTTTGTCACTATTATACTCTTGATCACCCATATTTAGACTCGTACTATCACTTTATCTGATCATCCCAAAGGTATACAATGTCCCTTCTTATGACTATACATTTAATCTGTTTTGCATAATATTTTACATCACTCTCGTACTTAACCATTGATTGGAAATGCATAAGTGTTCAAAACTGCAGATTAGCACTTGAAGCCTATTGCTGAAACACAGAGCTGCTATACAGTCTGAGGTCACAGTTGCTGAAACACAGAACTGATGCTGAAACACGAAGCTGTCATATAGTTCGAGGCCACAGATGCTGAAACACGAAGCTGTCACACAATCTGGAGTCACAGATGCTGAAACACGGAGCTGTTACACAGTCCAGAGTTGCAGATGATGAAACATAGAGGAAACCGCCAGAACCAACGATGCTGAAACATAAATAAAGTCGTCACAGTCAGTGGTCAACACAGTCATAGCGCAATTCACATGGCTGAAATAGCCCACGAATTGCGATGCTGAAACAGCACCCGCAACAATAAGAAGAAGTTGTTACACCATCCGTAACAGCAATACCTCATCCAACTCCTGTAATAGAATTCGGTTGCGTGAGACTAGGACATCCTATGTTGGTTTAGAAAGAAAATATGATTTAGGATAAGGCTCAATTATGCATTGTAACAATTGTATCGAAGGGATTTCCTCTTTAAATCAGAGGAAATCACCATTCGAGGAATCCAAGTTTTATGTATTGAAGAAACTCCAGAGAAGCGGGACGTATTCTATTTTTCAAATTGTAATGTGATATTTCGACAAATGAATAGAAGACTGCTTTGAGTGTCTTTTTCTAGCTTCCTCATTTCAGGGGAATCTTGTGAGAAGGGAGGGCCCACCTTCTTCACAAGATTCACCCCTTAGTTAGAAGTGTGTTAGTATAGTTTCTGTTTATAATTTGTTTACTGTTGTTTGTTGAAACACTATTTTTTTTATGGATTCTGCTTTGCTGAAACACTACTGACTCTGTCATAGTATTGAATGGAAATTGTAATTCTTTTTATTAGCAATCTTGTGTGATGTTTTTACGAGGCTAGAAGAGACTGGGTTAAACGTTCCTGCTCAGACAGGAAGGAATCAGAACATCCTACCCTCTGTAGATTTCATTACTTCTGTCCGTGTGCTAGCCAGAGGTTTGATTAAGGGTTCCTGCTCAGACAGGAAGGAATCAAAACACCTTGTCTTATGTAGATTTCATTTACTTATGCCCGTGTGCTAGCCAGAGGTTTGGTTAAGGGTTCCTGCTCAGATAGGAAGGAATCAAAACACCTTGTCTTCTGTAGGTTTCATTTCCTTCTGCTCGTGTACTAGCCAGAGATTTGGTTAAAGGGTTCCTGCTCAGATAGGAAGCAATCAAAACACCTTGTCTTCTGTAGATTTCATTTACCCCTGCAAGTGTGCTAGCCAGGAATTGGGTTAAGGATCCTTGCTCAGAGAGGAAGGGATCAGACTGCCCTGTTCTCTGTAAACCTCAACCTCACAAGTGTGCTAAAACAGAAATAAGGCTCAAGGCTCCTGCTTAGAAAGGAAGGAACTAGGTGGCTTTGTTCTCTGTTAGATAGAGTTAATATTTTTCTGCATTACTGTTTTCATGAAAGAGTGTTAGTACTGAAGTCTCTGTTTGAGAGTAAGGGTCTTGTTCTCTGATTGCATAATAGTTGTTCTTTCCCATTGCAATTATTAATTTAATGTAATCCAGGATTCTTAGATTAATCTTTAAAAGATCTACAATAGGGAAGATACTTTCCTATGATTTAATTCAGAACTTCAGCAAGTGTGATTAGCATAAGTTTCTTTACTACAACACTAAGTTGCTTTTGGAATTGAGCATATATAGTGTGTGGCTATCTTTGAAATAAAAGACTTCCCTAGGTTGATAATTTATGTATCACTTGATTGTTTGAATCAATTAAGCAATTATAGTGACCAACATTTTGGCGCCGTTGCCGGGGAAGATAGCTGTAGATTTCAAAAGCACTTGTGATTTCTTTTCTTTAGATAAAAACAATGCATGAAAGACCCCCAAAACCCCAAAGACAATAACCCTATAGGTGGCAAAGGAAAAGGAAAAGGAGGAAGAAAGACTTTCATTGACGAGATTGCATCCAAGTATGAATCTGCTGCTCAATGACCAAACCTTCAAAAAAAAAAATCCTAGCCTTCATTTCGAGCAATTTTTGGAACAGGGAAAGAAGTTTGGAGTCCGGAGACAGTCCAGAAGCTAGTAGGAGACATTGAGGACAGAGCAAGTGCAGCAGGAGAGCAGACAGAGGGAAACATGGATGAGTGCAATGAACAATTACATCATGAAGAGCAGGTGGATCCTGAAGGAGAGGTAAAAGATGAAAATTCTTTCTCTACATTAGGATTTCCTATTGGCGATCTCCCTAGAGGAGCAGCCCCCATGAAAAAAATTCCACTCTCAGCATTGCCTAATTTTCATGGTTTATCTTCAAAATATCCCGATGAATTTCTGTTTGAGTTTGACATATTATGTAGAAGCTATGATTACGTTTCTAATGCTCAGAAACTGAAGTTATTTCAAGCAACACTAAAAGGGAATGCACTAAGATGGTTTATGAGTCTTGGAGGCCATGTAATCACAACATGGGACCAAATGAAATAGAAATTCTTGAAAAAATACCAGGACTACTGCAGAACAAGAGAAAAGAGGGAGGAGCTATTTAAAATGATGCAAAAAGAGGACAATAATCTAGAAGACTTTGTAGAGAGGCTACAATACAATCTACAAAGATTCAGTCATCCCAATGTAAGTAAGGATATTCTCAAGACTATTTTATTAAAAGGGGTAAGGGATGACTCTCTGGATATGCTGAATATGCTTGGGAAAGGGGACATATCCAAGGAATCATATGATGAAATTGTCAATTTATGCAAAAGATGTTCAAGGGGAGCCTCAAGGAACAGACTAAACAGCAGGGACACCACATTTTCTAGAGTCCAAAAATCAGCCAGTGGGGGAGCAACAAGAGCCGAGATAGGTAATCTACTTGAAGATTTTAAAACTGAAATGTTATGCTCTTTTGCATCACAAATGGATACCCTGTAGATTAAGAAAAAGCAAGCAGAAGCAGAAGCAGCCTTGTCTATATTTTGTCCTCAATGCAGAGATAAGCACCCAAAAAGAGAATGTCAACTGGATAGAAAGCCAATCTACACTATCTGTGACAAAGATCATGATACCCAAAATTGTCCATCTTTACCAAGGATCAAGGCAACATTACAACCAATGGATGAGGAAGCTGAAGCTGTCTATCTGATGACACAGAGGAGGAAATGGAAACTGCGAGGACAAGGTATGAACTCTAACATGCCATTTGCATATTCTAATCATTGGAACAATTACTCTTCTTTCAATCAAATGAGTTACCCCTACAACCAAATGCAATACACTAATCAAATGAATTATCCATCCATGCAACAAACTTACCCACCCATGCAGCAAAATAACCCACCCTTTGTTGATCCCTCAACATGGACCCCTTGGCCTCCACAACAACAACAACCATATCAGAATCAGTGGAATCAAAATTGGAGAGGACAACAACCTGCCTTTCAAAACCAATTACCCTAATTCTCTCAACCACTCTCCTTGCCAGCAGGTACTCCTCAAATTAATCAAACGATGAGACCCCAGCTACCTGTACAACCTAACCCCAACCCGAATAATAAAGTTGTGCAGTGCATTGATATTTATAACCAACCTACACTTTCCCTTCTCCATGCACAATGCAACGATATCCATATTTGATCTGGGAGAATAGTGGAGCCAACTATAGCTGATGTTACCTCTCCTGACAAAGAGGAAACAAAAGAGCATGATGTACCTGAAAAGGTACAATCACCCTCTAACAATGCTGCTGAAACAGCAACACCACCTTTCCTTGAGTGTTTAGCCTTAACAAAAATGCCTGAACCACCAGCCTTTAATATTTTAGGGGAATTACAGAATTTATATGTTAAAATTCCTCTACTGCAAGCACTCTGTGATGTACCTATCTATGCTACGACAATGAGAGATATCTGTGTTAAAAATCCTGGTAGGAAAACCAAGGATCCCCTTACAGTCCATGTTATGGGAGATCTGTCTGCATTGATGTCAGGCAAGACTCCCCCAGTCAAATATGGTGATCCTGGACACCCTACTATTACAGTGAAAGTGGGAAAAATATCATCCCTCAAGTCCTGGTAGACCTAGGTGCAGCCATCAATATCATGACTTTAGAAACTTTACAGCTGCTACAATTACAAGATGAAGTCAAAGAGACCCCAACTATCCTATAATTGGTTGATCGATCCACAATTAAACCAGAAGGAGTCATAGAAGACCTCAACATCTCTGTGGAATCCTGGAATTATCCAGTCAACTTTACAATGTTGCAGCCCAAAACAAAGTTGGGGGGCCACCCTCTAATTCTGGGTAGACCGTGGCTAGCCACAACAGATGCTTTTATCAGCTGTAGATTAGGGTCAATGACAATTTCAAATGGTTATGAAACGAAGAAGCTTACACTTTATCTTCATGCTACACCCCTGGCCAATAATGACAATTCTGTATGGGTAGATTTTGAGGATCAACCTACTCAACCTCTTCTGACTATTGGACAAGATTTAAGCCTGAAAGACTCTACTGAGGATGAAATCATTAATAATTTTATTTGCGAGCCCTCCTCTGTCACTCCACAAATTCATAATCAATTAACTGCACTATTGGAGTCTGATAAACAAGAAAACCTCAGTTCATAAATCCCACCTCAAACACCTAAAACCATCTCCTCCAAGAGCATACCAGTCGAAATTGAACCTGGCAAATCATTAAATATAAACCCTCATTTGACAGATGCTGAAACACAACAGTTAATGAAGTTACTTCGGGAAAATAAAAAAGCATTCACATGGGATTACACAGACATGAAGGGAATCTCCCCTGACCTATGTACTCATAGAATATATATTAAGGAAGATTGTCGACCAATTTGTCAACCCCAACGACGAATGAACCCAAACTTAAGAGAAATCCTGAAGGAAGAACTTCAGAAATTACTCAATGTTGGGTTTATCTATCCTATATCAGATAGTGAATGGGTGTCCCCGTTGGTAATAGTTCCTAAAAAGAATGGGAAATGGAGAGTATGTGTGGATTACAGAGCTTTAAATAAAGCCACTCAGAAAGACCACTTTCCACTACCATTCATTGATCAAGTGTTAGATAGTTTGTCAGGAAAGAAATTTTTCTCATTCTTAGATGGTTTCAGTGGGTACAACCAGATTAAAATTGCACCTCAAGATCAAGATAAAACCACCTTCACCAGCCCTTGGGGAACTTTTGCTTACAGAGTCCTTCCATTTGGACTATGTAATGCACCAGCAACCTTCCAAAGGGAAATTTTGGGAATTTTTTCTGATATGCTTAATGACTCTATGGAAATTTTTATGGATGGCTTTACTCCTTATGGGGTTTCTTTTCAGGAAGCACTGAAAAACCTTGAGAAGGTACTTAAACGATGCATACAAACCCAACTCTCCTTAAGTACATAAAAATGCCATATGATGATGAGTGAAGGAGTAGTGCTTGGACATTTTATCTCATCCCAAGGAATTCAGGTAGACCCATCCAAAATACAATTCATTAAGGATCTTCCTACCCCCAAAACCCAAACAGAGGTAAGAAGCTTTCTAGGACATGCTGGATACTACAGAAGATTTATTAATAATTTCTCCAAAATAGCTTCTCCACTATTTGTTTTACTGATGAAAAATGATGAATTCAATTGGACTATTTTTTGTCAAGAAGCATTTAATACTCTTAAACATCAGTTATCTACAGCTCCCATCCTTAGAGGACCTGATTGGACACTTCCCTTTCACATATCCTCCGATGCTTCAGACACTGCTATAAGAGTTGTCTTGGGACAGGAAGAAGATCATCTTCCCTATGCTATATATTTCATCAGCAAGAATATGAGCCCTGTTGAACTCAATTATATAGTCACTGAGAAGGAATTCTTAGTAGTTATCTATGCAATTAATAAATTTCGACATTACATTACTGGCTATTCTACTTTTGTCCATACTGATCACTCAACTATCAAATACTTAATGGATAAACCTATCACAAATGCTAGAGTCACCAGATGGCTGCTATTATTGCAAGAATTTGATATCACAATTGTAGATAGACCAGGAAAAGAGAATGTAGTTGCTGATTTCCTTTCTCGATTGACACTCAATGATGATAACCCAGTGGATGATTCCTTTCCTGATGAATATCTATTTGCAGTTTATGCTCACTCACCTTGGTATGTAGATATTGCTAACTACTTAGTTGCAGGGAAGTTACCATCACACGTATCTTACCGAGAGAAGAAGAGTATTGTTCATCAGAGTGCTCGGTATAGCTGGATAAGCAGGTACCTTTTCCATATAGGAGCTGATCAAGAAATCAAAAGGTGTGTTCGAGAAGATGAGGTGTATGATATATTAAAAGCTTGTCATGATGGCCCTTGTGGAGGGCATTTTGCTGATAAAAGAACAACATATAAAATTCTTAGGATGGGGTACTATTGGCCCTCACTCTTCAAAGATGCAAGAAAATATGTCAAGGCCTATGATAGCTACCAAAGAGTAGGCCAACCTAATCATAGAGATGAAATTCCATTAAACCCCCAGGTAGTACTTGAACCTTTTTAAAGATGGGCCTTAGACTTCATAGGACCCATCAACCCTCCATCCAATCAAAAAGTTTATATACTGGTCTGCACAGACTACATGACTAAATGGGTGGAAGCCAAGGCACTCCATAGAGAAACTGAAGAAGCAGTTATAAATTTCTTATTTAAAGACATCTTCACCAGATTTGGAATGCTAAAAGAATTAGTTACAAACGGAGGACCTCCTTTCTCTTCTCATGGGTTCAAAGCCACCCTTCAGAAATATCATATTCAGCAGAGAATGACTACAGCATACCACCCCCAAGCCAATGGATAGGTGGAAAGCACAAACAAAGTAATAGAAGCCATTCTCACAAAAGCAGTGAAGGAAAGTAGAAAGGATTGGTCCTACAGGCTCCCTGAAGCACTATGGGCCTACAGAACTACCTGGAGAAATACTACAGGATTTTCTCCCTATGAATTAGTCTATGGAAAGAGTGTTGTCTTTCCTGTGGAATTTGAGATAAAAACCTTAAGGACTGCCTTAGCTGTCAACCTTGATCTAACTGATGCACAGACAGCCAGGTTGCAGTAGCTTAATGAACTAGAGGAGAAAAGACTAGATGCCATTCAGCAAACAACTATAATTCAACAGCAAAGATCACAATGGCATGACAAAAATATCAAGAACAAGCAGTTCCAAAAAGGTAATTGGGCTCTACTGTACGATTCCTGGTTCAAAGAAGTTCAAGGGAAACTGCGTACAAGATGGTTGGGACCTTACGAAGTAGACACAGTCTTCCCCAATGGAACAGTAAGGCTCCTCACAATCGATGACTCTAGAACCCCGTTACTTGTAAATGGTCATCGGCTCCATCTGTACCAGTGACCTATCTCTAAATAAGATTTTAAGGCCACATGCATGGAAGACGCTCATTTTCTCTTCGTTGAGGGGGTTTCTACCCCTAATAGCAATTAATTCTTTTAAGATTGATTTTCTTTAGTATTAGATTAGATTAGATTATGTTTTTTTTTAATAATCCCTGTCAAGAAATACCATGCTACAACTGCTTTTACAGATTCCCGATCGAAGCACAACCACCAGAAGAGGATGATTTCAATCCAAGAAAATGAGCTTTCATGATGCTGAAACACCGCTGTTCAGCACTGTTGACTTTCTTCTGATGCTGAAACACCATCGTTCAGCACTCTTAATACTGTAACACCACAATTCAAGCACTCTTCAATCACCTCCACTACTGAATCACCACCATTCCCCACTTTTGATGTTCTTCTGTTTCTTCATCATTTTTTTTCCGGTGTTGAAACACCACTGTTCAACACTTTTCATTTTTCTCACTCCCAACACACCCCAGTTCACCATTTCCTCACCATCCTTCATCAACGAAACAACTCCGTCCAACAATTGTTTCGCCTTTTCCCTTCTATTGCTGAAACAGCAACTTCTCACTATTTCCCCGATGCTGAAACACCATTGTTCAACACTTTTTCTTACCGTTCCCAAAACACTACAGTCTATCATTTCCCTATCACCCATCATTGACGAAACAATTTCGTCCAGCAATGGTTTCGCCTTTTTTTTTTTTTTTCGTTGCTGAAACACCATTGTCAGCAACCCTTCATCATTTTTTTCACGATGCTGAAACACCACTGTTCAGCACGTTTGACTTTCTTTTAGATGCTGAAACACCACCGTTCAACACGTTTGACTTTCTTTCGATACTGAAACACCATTTATCAGCAGTTCTTCATCTATTGTTTCGTTCTTCTCCGTTGCTGAAACACCAATCTTTCACCCTTTGTCAAAAAGCTTCAACACCCTCAGATTAGAGTACATCAGCAAACCCTCGACATGATCAGAGGTCTCCACCACGACAAGACTACCATGGACAGACACGACATCTTGTTGGTAGATCGAATCAAATGGTAAGGCGAGGTACATAAATATTGTGTAATTCAGTTAGACTGTAGTTAATGAGAAATATTCCAAGTCATTATGACCATTCAAGTGCAATTATTACTAATCACACTTGATGGGAGGGGAAGTACACGCCAAATCCGTAATACCATCATTACACCCGATTTCACCGCCGTCACCCCTAATTCACCACCCTTTCGCGCATTTAACCACTATTCCTGCATGACGTCGCTCGAGAAACTCACTCTGCAGAAGTTGATACACAAACTCTCGACACTGTATCTTACCAAGCCAGTAGACATGGGAGGATCTATCGTACAAAATGAGCCCGCAACCATGGCGCTGTTGGAACACTACCCAACAGCATATGAAACCTTTCAACAGGAAGGGTGGCTCAATTACTTCTGCATACTTCAAGGATATAACGAAAAGCAAGTCCTACAGTTTGCCCAAAATCTTCAAGAGGACTATTCTGTCGTTGAAGAGGTGCGAATATCAGTAACAGAGGAAGACATAGCAGAGGTTTCAGGCCTCCCCATGAACGACACTCGTATGTTCAACAGGAAACATATCATCGGGACTGTTCGGCAGAACTTCTTCCTGTCCGAGGAACCCATTGAACTGAAAGGAAGGGGTGTTCAGCTAAGCTCATTGCCACCACCATGGTCAGAAGTTACAAGATTTATCAAACACTACCTGACCTACGAAGGTCGATATCAGGTAGTGTATCAGCACGACTTCCTTCTACTTTCTCATTTAAGGCATCACAGACGGTTCAATATTCCCTATTATTTGTTGGGTTGTTTAAAGAATATGGCACATTACTGTCGAAAGGCGAAAGATCCTACCATGTCACTTACCCACCACCGTCTTGTTCAATTACTCATCCACAAGGGTTTTGCCTAGCAGAACCGTCCATTAAACAATCCACCTGTAAACCCAGAACCAGCTGTCGAAATCCCTGAAATTCTTGAGGAGTAGCAACCGCAAAACCCCCCGGACTCCCCCGAAGTACCTCATAGCCCGCCCACACAACCAACCAATCCCCCTACCATACCAGAACAGCCGCATATCACATCAGAGTCTTCCACCCCCGCCCTTCATAGTCTCAGTGCTGACTCTGAACCAGAAACTGTCGCTTACCCTATCATTCAGGAAAGACCTCCACGAAAATGAAAACAGATTGCCCTCTTTCCACCCTTCTTGCACAAAAAGAAAGAAAGAGCCTCAATAAGGCCACCCTTTAAGACCACCACCCTAGACACACCACCAATTCGACTAACACCCCATCCACCTCCAATCTTTTCAATCTTTGGATCTTTGCCTATTCCAACCTCAGTGGCTGAAACACAAGAACCAGCCATAACTAAAACACAAGCAGCTACGGCTGAAACACAAGAACCAACCGTTGACATTGCCATTGAGTTACAGGAACCAGACGCCCTGACATCATTTCTTTCAAATAAAGTAGCTGAAACACAACCAGCTACCCAGCCAGTGGCTGAAACACAAGAACCAGCCACTGACATTGAAATTGAATTCCAGGTATCACAAGCCCAGGATGCTGCAACACCACCCTCCTCAAGCAAAGTGGTTGAAACACAAGAACCAGCCACTGACATTAACACTGAGATTCAGGAATCAGAAGTTGAGGGATCTAAAACAATACTCTCCTTACACCAAGAGGCTGAAACACAAGCAACAACTTCCATTCCTATAGCTGCTCCACAAGAACCAGCTCAGGAGGCTATGACTACCACACAAGAACCAGTCACCTCTCAATCCAAACAAACAATGGCCGATGTCTTGGAAGAAAACAACTTTTTAAAGTCTCAATTGGAAGCATATCAGCAAGAACTAGCCAGGTCAAGGGAAGCATATGAAAAAGAACTAAATTTGTACACCCTAGCTCGTTTAGCAACCTTGTCAGAACAAACTATAGAAAGTGTGTGCAAGGAATATATGTGTTGTCAATGCGGAGATATTTACCATCAGGCAAGATATAAGGTGATTCAAGTCCCAGTGCCAGGAGCAGCCCCTATTCCTTCACCTTTCGTAGCCAAGGAAGAACCTGCTGCAACACAAGAACCAGCAGACCCTAGCAAGATCAAGACCGAGCCTGCTGCAACACAAGAACCAGCAGGCCTTTTCAGGCTCAACTGACAGATAGTACCTCCCAGAGTTACAGCTTGAGTAACTTACACGATCAGAGTCAGTATCAAGACTCTGATTCAGAGTGAGTTTCCTGAGGACATGCAACACCTTGAGTTGGGGGGGATGTTAGGACCACACAATGCACCTTTTTGCCTATACTTTTTGCCACTATTATACTCTTGATCACCTATATTTAGACTCGTACTATCACTTTATCTGATCATCCCAAAGGTATACAATGTCCCTTCTCATGACTATACGTTTAATCTATTTTTCATAATATTTTACATCACTCTTGTACTTAACCATTGATTGGAAATGCATAAGTGTTCAAAACTGCAGATTAGCACTTGAAGCCTATTGCTGAAACACAGAGCTGCTATACAGTCCGAGGTCGCAGTTGCTGAAACACAGAACTGATGCTGAAACACGAAGCTGTCATACAGTTCGAGGCCATAGATGCTGAAACACGAAGCTGTCACACAGTCCGGAGTCACAGATGCTGAAACACGAAGCTATTACACAGTCCATAGTTGCAGATACTGAAACACAGAGGAAACTGCCAGAACTGACGATGCTGAAACACAAAGGAAGCTGTCACAGTCAGCGGTCAACACAGTCAGAGAACAATTCACGTGGCTGAAACAACCCGTGAATTGCGATGCTGAAACAGCACCGGCAACAACGAGAAGAAGTTGTTACACCAGCCGTAACAACAATACCTCATTCAGCTCCTGTAATAGCATTCGGTTGCGTGAGACTAGGACATCCTATGCTGGTTTAGAAAGAAAATCCGATTTAGGATAAGGCTCAGTTATGCATTGTAACAATTGTATCGA
>ML776648.1:244872-263595 GCA_009831015.1 Picea engelmannii | reverse complement strand
AAACCATTATGTCACCATTACAAAGATAGGCTAATTCACATGGATGTACAGATGCATCCAAATAGTTGATTACAATGCAAATAAACTTATGATCCCATCAATCAAAACTCGAAATTACCACAAATGTGTTTTCATCATGCCAAAACTTGGAAAGTATTTAAATGTTAGATATTAACTTGCGAAAAAAACTGCAATCCAATCCAACCTTTTCGATTCATACTAGGGTATATAATTTTCCTTCTTGCACAAGCACACGCACATCTCAAACAACATCATTCCACTGTGGAAGAAAACTAGCGCATGCTAGCTTTCTTTCTTACACAAGCACAAGTGCATTTCGAACAACATCATTCCACTATATAGGAAAGATAGTGCATGGTAGTTTTTCTTCTTGCACAAGCACATTGGAATTTCGAACAATATCATTCCACTATGGAGGAAAGATAGCATATGGTAGCTTTCCCTTTTGCACAAGCACAAGCGCATTTCAAACATCATTCCATTAGAAAGGAACGATAGCTTGTGGTAGTTTTCCTTCTTGCACAAGCACAAGCACATTTCGAATAACATCATTCCATTGTGGAGGAAAGCTAGCACATGCTAGTTTTTCTTCTTACACAAGCAAAAGCACATTTTGAACAACATCATTCCACTGTAGGAAAAACCTATCCCGTACTAGTTTTCCTTCTTGCAAAAGCAAAAATGAATTCCAAACAACATCATTCTATTGTGGGGGGAAAAAGCGCACAAGCAGAAGCACATTTCAAACAACGTCATTCTACTGTGGGGGGGAATTAGCGTGTGCTATCTTTCCTTCTTGCACAAGTACAAGCGCATTTCTAACAACATCATTCCAGTGTGGTGGAAAGCTAATGCACGCTAATTTTCTTTCTTGCAAAGGCACAAACACTTTTCGAACAACATCATTCCATTATGAGGGAAAGTTAGTTTTCCCTCTTGCACAAGCACAAGTGCAAGTGTATCTCGAACAACATCATTCCACCATGGGGGGAAGCTAGTATGTGTTATATTTCCCTCTTGCAAAAGAACAAGTGCATCTCAAACATCATCCCACCATGCACAAGAACAAATGCATCTCAAACAACATCATTCAACTGTGAGGGAAAGCTAGTGCACACTAGATTTCTCTCTTGCACAAACACAAGCGCATCTTGGACAACATCATTCCTCCATGGGATAAAACTAGTGCATGCTAGCATTCCATATTACAAAAGCACAAGCACATATTGACCAACATCATTCCATTGTGGGAAAAATCTAGTGCATGCTAGCTTTCCCTCTTGCACAAATGCAAGCACATCCTGAACAACATCATTCTAACATGGAGGAAAGCTTGCACATGCTATCTATCCTTCCCTCTTGCATAAGCACAAGTGCATCTCAGAAAAAATCGTTCCACTACCAGGAAAATATAGCACATGCTAGCTTTCCCTCTTGCACAAGAACAAGTGCATCTCAAACAACATCATCCCACTGTGGGGGAAAGCTAGTGTGCTAGCTTTCCCTCTTTCACAAGAACAATCACATCTCGAGCAACATGATTCCACCATGGGGGAAGCTAACACATGCTAGATTTTCCTCTTGCACAAGCACAAGTGCATCTCAAACAACATCATTCCACCATGGGGGAAATCTAGTGTGTTGTTGGCAGCCAATTTAATTTTTTCAATTGCCCTATAAGCTGCCTACACCTATTGTCTCCTAAACGACAAGTCACCGTCGCATTTTGCAACTAGACATTTGTTTCATTTCTTGCGACAATTGCAATTTGGTTTCGATTCAGTTTTCACAACTGAAAGTGTGAAAACCCCTCCATCATTATTTGGGCTGTCATAGTCTTTTATTGATTTTCTGAAAGGCACTTACCTTTGGTTTGTTATTAAGTGGTTGGAGTGATATTTTCAAACTATGTCCATTTATATACTCTTACTTTGATTGCGCATTTTGATTTTATTTGATTAATAAGCCATTGAGCATGCAAATTTATTGGTTACATTTGATTCTATAAGGGTCATGATTGATTTTGGTTTTATATGATATGATCCTTATTGTTATGAGCTCTTGACTTATCGATTTTATGAGGTTTTTTGTTATGATATTTTAAAAAACTTTGAATCAAAACATTTCACTATGCAACAAGCGCATTGGTAATATTATGAGTTTGATGGAAATAGCTTGAAGTTATACAATGGTGCGTTGGTTAACTTTGGGTTGTGATTGAATGGTTTTAAGTTATGCAATGACGCATTGATATAATATATGGTCTTGGTATGGCAGGTTGATACAATGATCCACTGCCCAAATTGTTGGGTTGGCCGATTCATATGGTTTAAATGATATTATGGTGGATGGAACAACATTGTACTGTGCCATTATTATCCTGCATGGCAGTGATAATCCCACCACCTTCACACGCATACAATTAATCCATTCCCCTTTGGGTGCTGCAGCTGTTAGCTGTAACGATTTTCAACCTTGTGTATTGTATTGTTCAATTCAAACCCTACTATGCACACAAGCCATGGCTCCATTCGTAAGGGCTGAGCCCAACGGTTGCCAAGCATTGCTGATGTTCGATGGCGCTTATAGCGACTTGGAGGAATTCAAATGGCTCCCGTTCATAAGAAAATTCAATGGTTATAACCCTAGCGTGGCTCGACAATTTGCATTAACCCTCGATGGCTGCCGAGCCAAGGTTGGGTATGTGCAACTGGAAATTGATGAGCAATTTCTTAGTTTGGCTACCAGTCTGCCTGCTACGGGACAGAAGTGGTCGAAAAATTACAAAGTGTAAGATGTCCCGTGGACATTTCTCTTTCAATCTCAAATGGTGAACTCCTGCGATAAAGGATTGCCCGCCAATATGCTTAAGCAACGCTAGCATGACCTGCTAATGATAATCAAGCAATTCATTACTTGCGAGGGCAGGTATGGGTTCGTTTTCTTGTATCACCTTCGTCTATTTATGGTTTTTATAGGCTATGAGATTAATATGCCTCACTACCTGCATAGGAGTCTGTTTAAGATGGCTAAAAGGTACAAAAGAAACCAGTCTGATAACAGTCTTTTCCATTTTGGGTTAATTAAAATGTTTTTGGTCTATGAGTTGGGGTTACGTCGTGACTGTTAGAGTGATTTTCTTAGTCGTAATAACTTTGAAGACTCAAGCCCACCACAGGTTGATAAACCTGTGGTGAGCGAGAGCAAGCCTATCCCCCCTGTGCCTTACAGCGTTTTACTACCCAAACCTCTACCCGACTCACCTATGAACTTGCCCATGTCTGTGACCAAACAGGTTGAAATTCCTAAACCCATCGCCAAAAAGCCTAAAGCTAAAACTGGTGCTAATTCTAAAGGTAAGAAAAACGCTCGATTAATCTCTTGCATGGCAAGAAATAAACCAAGACCCCCTATCAACCCTGAGCCTATCGTGGTCAGCGAAGATTCCGACTCGGAGATTGAACGTTTCCTTGCAAACGAGTATCCCTACTCAGAAGGTCTGTGTGACAAACCTTCTTACGACTTTGTCAAAAACCTACCACCTTGTTTGCAGGATGATCCCAATTTTCCTGGCATTGAAATGCCTCGTGGAACCCTCGGTGACTCGTCGAAACCCCCTTCTGCTCAACCAGTTGTTCCACCATGCGATTAGTGTGGCTTATGGTTGGAAAGATACTACCTAGATGTGTCGATGTTGCAATCCAGAATTCATGCTCTGGAGGATCAAGTGGCAAAACTCACCAGTCATAAAGCCAAGGTGCAACCCACTGACAAGAGACAGCGAACAACAGGTTCAATTCTGTTTAAGAATGTCGAGTCAGCTACAGCAATCGTCAATTCAAAATTGGCATAGCCTGAGCAACTTCACTGGTAAGACTTTCACCCATTTATATGACATATTCATAAACTCTGTGTACATCATTGACTTGCTCTGTCACACAAGCATGCACTGTTGTATATAATTTTGTTTTAATAAATCAATTTTCATTATTGTTAAGTTTTAATTGGATTTGGTTTTGATTCGATTGATCACAATGTGGATTTGATTGTTTTAAATTGGTTGCAATTGAATGTTCTGTTGCATCTATTATAGACACAAGTTGTTTTGCATTTCAAATTTTGAAACACGATCTATGTTTTGATCCGAATTGGTTATGATGCACATGATGGGTAAACGATGGTTATCTATTACAATTTTATTTACATATGACTTTGACCAACTCGGATACGGTTTGGATTATGTTTAAAAAGGTCTTGTTTTATATTTACCCAAATCGTGAAGTGATACAAATCGTAACAGTCATACAAGTCCCAGCCAGTCAATTCATTGTGGCCAGTCGACCCTGTTCTCTTTTGAATCGGAATGACAATGGATATTCAATTACGGAAATGATCAAGCCCGGGATGATGAGTTGTTCTATATTTGACTCAAACCCAATTTTATTTGATTGCTGCCCAGCTTATGGTTATCATTGTTGTTGTTGGATCTTGACTATGTAACACCCAGCAATCAAAATCTATGGAAATTTTTGGTCGATGTTGTTACGTATGTTTCGTTTTGACTGTATCGTAACAGCCTTTCCATATTGGTATTTGATTACAACAGAATGAATCTTATGTATAATCTCTACAGCCTGCCTATCTTTATTGTTGATTGAAACGACATGAACTTTATTGTTACAGCTGTAACAAATATATTTTGTGTTCAATGGTATCGATTATAATTATGTTGTGGCATATACTATCTTATATGATTACGATTCTATTTGATTATGGTTGTATTGATTATGATTACATCGTATCTCATATGACTTGATTCACTGCTTAATTTCGTTTGATATGAAACGAGCCTGTCAAAGTTTGACCATGTTTTATGGTAACTGAAAACAGAGCATTTTTTACTCTGTTTCGATGGCATTCATTTTGATATTGTTTAATTTGAATGATAATTTCACTTGAATCATTGGTAATTCATTTTTTGATGATTATTAAAAGATGATTGAATTTGATTTTATTTGATTGCTATATGGTCTTGTATGCTATTCTTGACTAGCTACAGAATCAGATGATTCTGTAGCTAAGTTTGTAGAATCAATTTTTTAGTATTTTGTTATTGAAATATCCTTCTAATTTGATATTTGTGTTCTATTGCAGGTAAATTCAAAATTGCAATTGAGTTGTTGAGAAGTTAGGGGATGTTTCAAGGATTTCACTTGCATTTTATTTTCTTAGTTTAGGTGATTTGGGGATATCTCCTAGATTATGTAAAACTGTTTGATATTATCCACAGGGAGCTTTTACTCTGTGGAAAGACTTATATAAACCTATGATTTTTGTAATAATGATCATCCTCATTCATGGGAGAACAAGGATATGGAGTTCTAATACAGACTAGAGCAGAATTGATGTTTTGTCACAGCTTTAGCTTCTCAATATATCAATATTTTGTTTTATGTTTTGTATATTACTTTGTTTATGGTTTATGACTACTTTAGCTATCTAAATCATGTGAAAATGATATAATTTTGATCACTGTTATTCATATCTTGTCTCTTCCAAATAGATAAAAGACATAACAATTGTCAATTCAGTTTGTGAATGACAGGTTTATCTTCTTCATAAGTTGAATTGTTATATATAAGTTTCTTGCATAACAGGTTTCCCTTATTGCAGGGATTTATAATCATAAGATTGTTATGATTTTCTTTTATGTCTTGTTTGTCCTATAAAAACACTTCAAGGAGCAACACAACAGATCATTTACAAGAAGCTTACAGAATAATCGGTGCAAGTTTCCCTCCTCCGAACAGCTCAGAAGTTATCACACACAGGGCAGACTTGGAGCGTTTCCAGGTCAATTAGTTTGTTGTTTACTGTTTTCATTAAGTAGTTTAATATAGATATAAGTTTAATTAGATTTATATTTGGTTGTTTAATTTCAGTAAATATATTAGATCGTTTAATTTCAGTAGTTTTACTTCTTTTTCATAAAATATAAAAATCAAAAAGAGATTCTTGGCTGTCTTAACGCAGCAAACACATGAGTTTTGTGGGTTTTAATTAAATCTGTAGGTTGTTTATAGTGTACATTTGTGAATAAGTAATCTTATAGCTGATAATTAAATAGTTGATTTGAGTTATTATAATAGTAATTAGTAGATTATATCTAATAGTTAGAATAGCTAGATTTAGTTTTAATTTAATTTAGTAATTTGTTTTAATTAGATTAGTATATTAGTTAGTTAGTTTAGTTTGTTTTATTAGTTGTAATTAGCTTAGTTTCTTTTAGTTTGTTTTAGTTAGTTTAGTTAGTTTTATTAGTTTAGTTAGATTAGTTAGTTCAGATCAGTTTTCTCTTTGGTTTTCTTAGGAGACCTTAGAGCGGCCAACAGAGTCGTTAAACTCGTCAGGGTGGTTCATTCCAAATGGCTTGGGTTATTAGACAACCCTGGATAGGTTCCACTCTCCCAGTTGACGGACAGTCAATTTCGCCCGTTAACATGTGTGTTGGCTTTCCCTCTTACACAAGCATAAGTGCATCTTGAACAACATCACTTTCCCTCTTGCACAAGCACACGTGCATCTCGAACAACATCATCCCACCATGATAGAAAGCTAGCACATGCTAGCATTCCCTCTTGCACAAGTAGGAGCACATCTTGAACATCATCCCATAGTGGGGGTAAACTAGTGCGTGCTATTTTTCCCTCTTAACAACAACATATCATCATGGGGGAAAGCTAGTGCATTCTATCTTACCCTCTTTCGCAAGTAGGGGCGCATCTCGAACAACATCATCCCACCAAGAGGGAAAGCAAATGTGCTCTAGCTTTCCATCTTGTACAAGCATGAGCATATCACGAACAACATCATCCCACCCGTGGGGAAACCTAGCACGTGCTAGCTTTCCCTCTTGCACAAGAAAGACCACATCTTGAACAACATCATCCAACTATAAGGGAAAGCTATCACGTGCTAATATTCTCTCTTGCACAAGCATGATCACATCTCAGACAACATCATCCAACCATGGGCGAAATCTAACACATACGAGCTCATCTCAAACAACATCAACCCATCGTGGGGGAAAGCTAACATGTGCTAGCTTTCCCTTTTACACAAGCATGAGCTTATCTCGGATATCATCATCCCTCCATGGGGGAAAGCTAGCACATGCTAGATTTTCCTCTTACACAAGCATGAGCTCATCTCGAACAACATCATCCCACCATGGGGGAAAGCTACCTCTTACACAAGTATGAGCTCATCACGGACAACATCATCCCACCATGGGGGAAAGATAGCACGTACTAGCTTTCCCTCTTGCATAAGCACAAGCTCATCTCGGACAACATCATCCCACCATCGAGGGAAGCTAGCGCGTGCTAACTTTCCCTCTTGCACAAGCACAAGCTCATCTTGTAAAACATAATCCCACTATGGGAGAAAGCTAGTGTGTGCTAGCTTTCCCTCTTGCACAAGCACAAGCTCATCTCAGAAATCATCCCACCATAGGGGAAAGCTAGGACGTACTAGCTTTCCCTCTTGCACAAGAACAAGCTCATCTTGGAAAACATCATTCCACCGTGGGGGACAACTAGATCTTGCTAGCTTTCCCACTTACACAAGCATACGATCATCTCCGAGAACATCACCCCACCATGGGGGAAGCTAGTGCATGCTAGCTTTCACTCTAGAATAAACACGATCTCATCTCGGACAACATCATCCCACTGTGGGTGAAATCTAGTGTGTGTTAATTTTCCCTCTTGCAAAAGCACGAGCTCATCTCAAACAACATCATCCAATCATGGTGCAAAGCTAGTGCATGCTAGATTTCCCTCTTACAAAAGCATGAGCTCCTCTCGAGCAACATCATCCCACCGTGGGGAAAAGCTATCACGTGCTAGCTTTCCCTCTTTCTTGCACAAGAATGAGCTCATCTCAGAAAACATCATCCCACCTTGGGGGAAAGCTAGCTCGTGCTAGCTATCCCTCTTGCACAAGCACAAGCTCATTTTCGACAACATCATCCCACCATGGGGGAAAGCTAGCTCATGCGATATTTCCCTCTTGCACAACCACGAGCTCATCTCGGAAAACATCATCCCACTGTTGGGGAAATCTAGTGTGTGCTAGTCTTCCCTCTTGCATAAGCATGAGCTCATCTGAGATAACATCATCCCAATGTGCGGGAAAGCTAGTGTGTGCTAGTTTTCCATCTTGCACAAGCACGAGCTCATCTAGGACAACATCATCCCATCGTGGGGGAAAGCATGCTCGTGCTAGCTTTTCCTCTTGTGCAAATTGTGGGGGAAGGAAAGCTCGGCTGGCTTTTCCTCTTGCGCAAGCACGAGCTCATCTCAAACAACATCATCTCACCATGGGGGAAAGCTAGCACTTGCTAGATTTCCCTCTTGCACAAGCATGAGCTCATCTCGAACAACATCATCCCACTGTGGGGGAAATCCAGTACACACTAGTTTTCCCTCTTGCATAAGCACGAGATCATCTCAGACATCATCATCCCACCATGGGAGGAGAGCTATCGTGCGCTATTGTTTCCTCTTGCACAAGCACGAGCTCATCTCGGACAAAATCATCCCACCGTGGGGGAAAGCTACCTCTTTCACACGCACAAGATCATCACGGACAACATCATCCCATCATGGGAGAAAGATAGCTCATGCTAGCTTTCCCTCTTGCATAAGAATAATATCATCATGACCAACATCATCCCACTGTGGGGGAAAGCTAGAGTGTCCTAGCTTTCCCTGTTGCACAAGCACGAGCGTATGTTGGACAACATCATCCCATCATGGGGGAAAGCTAGTGCATCCTAGCTTTCCTTCTTGCACAAGCACAAACTCATCTCGGACAACATCAACCCATCATGGGGGAAAGCTAGAATGTGTTATCTTTCCTTCTTGCCCAGCCATGAGCTTATCTCGAACATCATCATCCCACCATGGGGGAAAGCTAGAGTGTGTTAGCTTTTCCTCTTACACAAGCATGAGCTCATCTCAAACAACATCATCCCATTGTGGGGGAAAGCTACCTCTTGCATAAGCACAAGCTCATCTCTGACAACATCATCCCACCATCGAGGGAAGTTAGCACGTGCTAGTTTTCTCTCTTGCATAAGCATGAGCTCATCTCATACAACATCATCCCACCATGGGAGAAAGCTAGTGCGTGCTAGCTTTCCCTCTTGCACAAGAACAAGCTCATCTCAGACATCATCTCATTGTAGGGGAAAGCTAGCTCATTTCCTACTTGCACAAGCACGAGCTCATCTCGGAAAACATCATCCCACCATGGGGGAAATCTAGCTTTTGCTAGCTTTCCCTCTTATACAAGCATAAGCTCATCTCTGATGACATCATCCCACCGTGGGGGAAAGCTAGTGTGTGCTAGCTTTCCCTCTTGCACAAACACGATCTCTTCTAGGACAATATCATCGCATTGTGGGTGAACGCTAGTATGTGCTAGCTTTCCCTCTTGCATAAGCATGAGCTCATCTCGAACAAAATCATCCCACCATGGGGCAAAGCTAGCTCATGCTATCTTTCTGTCTTAATCAAGCACGAGCTCATCATGGATAACATCATCCCACCATGGGGGAAAGCTAGCATGTGCTACCTTTCTTTCTTGTACAAGCACAAGCTCATCACAAACAAAATCATCCCACAGTGGGGGGAAAGCTAGCTCATGTTATCTTTCCCTCTTGCACAAGAACGAGCTCATCTCTGGAAACATAATCCCACCATGGGGGTAAGTTAGCGCCTATTATCCTTCCCTCTTGCACAAGCATGAGCTCATCTCAGACAACATCATCCCACTGTGGGGAAAGCTAGTGAGTGTTAGCTTTGCCTCTTACACAAGCATGAGCTCATCTCAGACAACATCATCCCACGATGAGGGAAAGATAGCTCATGCTAGCTTTCCCTCTTGCACAAGCATGAGCTCATCTCGAACAACATCATCCCACTATGGGTAGGCTAGCTTTCCCACTTGCACAAGAACGAGCGAATATCGAACAACATCATCCCACTGTGGCGGAAAGCTAGCGTGTGCTAGCTTTCCCTCACAAAGGGATGATGTTGTCTAAGATGTGCTCATGCTTCTATGCTAGATTTCCCTCTTGCACAAGCACAAGTTCATCTCAAACAACATCATCCAACTATGGTGAAAAGCTGCTAGCTTTCTTGCAGAAGCATGACCTCATCTCAAACAACATCATCCCACCTTGGGGAAAAGCTAGCTCATGCCATCTTTCCCTCTTGCACAAGCATGACCTCATCTCAGATAACATCCCACCATGGGGAAAATCTAGCCCATGTTAGCTTTCACTCTTGAACAAGCACAACCTTATCTCAAACAACATCATCCCACCATGGGGAAAGCTAGCTCGTCCTAGATTTCCCTCTTGCACAAGCATGAGTTCATCTCAGACAACATCATCCCACAGTGGGTGAAAGCTAGCTTGTGCTAGATTTCCCTCTTACACAAGCATGAGCTCATCTTGGAAAACATCATCCCATCGTGGGGGTAAGAAAAAGTGTGCTAGTTTTTCCTCTTGCACAAGCACGAGCTCATCTCAAACAACATCATTGCATTGTCGAGGAAAGTTAGCACGTGCTAGATTTCCCTCTTGCACAAGCACGAGCTCATTTCAGACAACAACATCCCACCATGGGGAAAAGCTAGCTTTCCTGTGCTAGCTTTCCCTCTTGCACAAGTATGACCTCATCTAAGATAACATCATACCATCGTGGGGGAAAAGTAGCGCGTGCTAGCTTTTTGTTTTGTACAAGCTTGATCTCATCTCGGACAACATAATCCCACCCTAGGAAAAATCTAGCGCATGCTCTCTTTCCATCTTGCACAAGCACAAGCTCATCTAGGACAACATCGTCCCACCATGGGGGAAAGCTAGTGCTTGCTAGCTTTACCTCTTGCACAAGCACAAGTTCATCTCGGATGACATCATCCCATTGTGGGGGAAAGATAGCTTGTGCTAGCTTTCCCTCTTCCACAAGCACGAGGTCATCTCAGACAACATCATCCCATCATGGGAATTCTACCTTTCCCTCTTGCATAATCACGAGCTCATCTCAGAGAACATCATCCCAATGTGGGTAAAAGCTATCATGTGATAGCTTTCCCTCTTACACAAGCATGAGCTCATCTCAAACAACATCATCTGTCGATGGGGGAAAGGTAGCACATGCTAATTTTTCCTCTTGCACAAGCACAATCTCATCTCAAACAACATCATCCCACCGTGGGGGAAAGGTAGCACGTACTATCTTTCCCTCTTCCACAAGAATGAGCTCATATCAAACAACATCATCCCACTATGAGGTAAAGATAGCTTGTGCTAGCTTTCCCTATTGTCCAAGCACGAGCTCATCTCAGACAATGTCATCCCACCATGGGTGAAAGCTAATGCTTGCTAGCTTTCCCTCTTACACATGCACGAGCTCATCTTGTACAACATCATTCCACTGTGGGGGAAAGGTAGAGCATGCTAGCTTTCCCTCTTGCACAAGCACGAGCTCATCTCGGACAAAAACATCCCACCATGGGGAAAATCTATTGTGTGCTAACTTTACCTCTTGCACAAGAACAAGCTCATCTTGGAAAACATCATCCCACTATGGGGGAAAGCTAGTGTGTGTTCTTTCCCTCTTGCACAAGCATGAGCTCATCTCAGACAACATCATCCCACCATGGAGGAAAGCTAGCGCGTGCTAGCTTTCCCTCTTGCACAAGCACAATTTCATCTTGGACAACATCATCCCATTGTGTGGGAAAGCTAGCTCGTGCTAGCTTTCCCTCTTGCACAAGCTCATCTCGTACAACATCATCCCACCATTGGGGAAAGCTAGCACGTGCTAGATTTCCCTCTTGCACAAGGATGAGCTCATCTCAGACAATATCATCCCATCGTGGGGGAAAGCTAGTGTGTGCTATCTTTCCCTCTTGCACAAGCACAAGCATGATCTCATCTCAGATAGCATCATCCTACCGTGGGGGAAAGATAGTGCATGCTAGATTTCCCTTTTACACAAGCATGAGCTCATCTCGGACAATATCATCCCACCGTGGGAGAAAGCTAGTCTGTGTTAGCTTTACCTCTTGCACAAGCATGAGCTCATCTCATAGGCATCATCCCACTGTGGAGGAAAGATAGTGCATGCTAGATTTCCCTCTTGCACAAGCAGGAGCTCATCTTGGACATCATCATCCCACCATGGGGGAAAGATAGTATGTGCTACATTTCCCTCTTGCACAAGCACGAGCTCATCTCAAACAACATCATCCTACTGTGGGTGAAAGCTAGCGCATGCTATCTTTCTCTCTTTCACAAACACGAGCTCATCTCAGACACCATCATCCCACTGTGGAGGAAAGCGAACGTGTGCTAGCTTTCCCTCTTGAAGAAGAACGAGCTCATCTCGGACAACATCATCCCATCATGGGGAAAAGCTAGCACGTGCTAGTTTTCCCTTTTTCACAAGCACTATCTCATCTTTGACAACATCATCCCACCGTGGGGGAAAGCTATTGCATGCTAGCTTTCCCTCTTGCACAAACACGAGCTCGTCTCTGACAACATACCACCATGGGGGAAAGCTAGCTTGTGCTAGTTGTCCCTCTTTCAAAAACATGATCTCATCTCAGACAACATCATCCTACCCTGGGGGAAAGCTAGTACATGCTAGCTTTCCCTCTTACACAAGCACAAGCTCATCTTGAACAACATCATCCCACCGTGGGGTAAAGCTACCTCTTGCACAAGCATGAGCTAATCTCGGACAACATCATTCCATCATGGGGGAAAACTAGCCCATGCTAGCTTTCCCTCTTGCACAAGCACGATCTTATCTCTGACAACATCATCCCACCATAGGGGAAATCTAGTGTGTGTTAGCTTTCCCTCTTGCACAAGCACGAGCTCATCTCAGACAACATCATCGCATCATTGGGGAAATCTAGCATGTGCTAGGTTTCCCTCTTGGACAAGCGTGTGCTAGTTTTCCCTCTTGGACAAGCACATGCTAGCTTTCCCTCTTGGACAAGCACAAGCTCATTTAAGGCAACATCATCTCACAATGGGAAAAGATAGCACGTGCTAGCTTTCCCCTCTTGCACAAGCACAAGCTCATCTCAGACAACATCATCGCACCGTGGGGGAAAGCATGCTAGTTTTCCCTATTGCACAAGCACGAGTGCATCTTGGGCAACATCATCCCACTGTGGGGAAAAGCTAGTGCGTGCTAGCTTTCCCTCTTGCACAAGCATGAGCTCATCTCGGACAACATCATCCCATCGTGGGCATGTTATCTTTCTCTCTTGCACAAGCACGAGCTCATCTCAAACAACATCATACTAGTGTGGGTGAAAGCTAGTGTGTGATATATTTCCCTCTTGCACAAGCACAAGCTCATCTTGAACAACATCATCCCACCATGGGGGAAAGTTGGCTCATGCTAGCTTTCCCTCTTGCACAAGAACGAGCTCATCTTGGACAACATCATCCCACCATGGGAGAAATTGAGTGTGTGCTAGATTTCCCTCTTGCACAAGCACGAGCTCATCTCGGACAACATCATACCATCATGGAGAAAAGCTAGTGCATGCTAGTTTTCCCTTTTGAACAAGCACGAGCTCATCTCTGACAACATCATCCTACCGTGGGGGAAAGATAGAGCATGCTAGCTTTCCCTCTTGCACAAACATGAGCTCATCTTAGACAACATCATCCCACTATGGGAAGGCTAGCTTTCCCACTTGCACAAGCATGAGTGAATATCAAACAACATCATCCCACCATGGGGGAAAGCTAGTGTGTGTTCTTTCTCTCTTGCACAAGCATGAGCTCATCTCAGACAACATCATCCCACCGTGGGGGAAAGCTAGTGCGTTCTAGCTTTCCCTCTTGCACAAGCACGATTTCATCTTGGACATCATCCCATTGGACAACATCATCCCACTATGTGGGAAAGCTATCTCGTGCTAGTTTTCCCTCTTGCACAAGCTCATATTGGAAAACATCATCCCACCATTGGGGAAATCTAGCACGTGCTAGCTTTCCTTCTTTCACAAGGACGAGCTCATCTCGGACAACATCATCTCACCGTGGGGGAAAGCTAGTGTGTGCTAGCTTTCCCTCTTACACAGGCACAAGCACGAGCTCATCTCAGATAGCATCATCCTACCGTGGGGGAAATCTAGTGCATTCTAGCTTTCCCTCTTACACAAGCATGAGCTCATCTCGAACAACATCATCCTACTGTGGGTGAAAGCTAGTGCGTGCTAGCTTTACCTTTTGCACAAGCACAATCTCATCTCAGACAACATCATCCCACTGTGGAGGAAAGCTAGTGCGTGCCGTCTTTCCCTCTTGCACAAGAAGGAGCTCATCTCGGGCATCTGAGACGAACAAAGTTCGCTCACACAAGAATTATCCAAAATACTTGGAATATAACAAAATAATCCATGTAGGACTAATGTATAAAATATGAATAGATAAGATATAAAATGATTACAATTGAGAATGAGGGCTCGCTTATATACCCACACATGGGTTCCCTTTACCAATAGTCATGTCCTTTGAGACATGACCTTTCATTATTAATAATAATTATTTATTAATTATTATGTTATGAATATCTATGGTATATGTATATTTATGTTCATAACATTGCCTTCCCCTTAAAAATGCTTTGTCCTCAAATCATACTTTATGGAAAACTTATCTCGCGCTCTATCTTGTAATTATTGTCTCATGCTTCTTCATTATTGAGTTAGTAATGGTTGAGGACTTGAGACGATAGGATTTTCTAGGCATTGAACAGAACTTTCGCATACTAAAGGAGTCTGTCCATCCCAATTCGATATTTTGCATGGGGAGTTTATAGGGTTCTTGGAAAGAACTTGATGTATTTCAACTCCCATGATAACTTCTATTGTTCTTATACCAAATGAGACGAACAAAGTTTTCTCACAAAAGAATTATCCAAAATACTTGGAATATAACAAAATAATCCATGTAGGAATAATGTATAAAATATGAATAGATAAGATATAAGATGATTACAATTGAGAATGAGGGCTTGTTTATATACCCATGTAGGGGTTCCCTTTACCAATAGTCATGTCCTTTGAGACATGACCTTTCATTATTAATAATAATTATTTATTAATTATTATGTTATGAATATCTATGGTATATGTATATTTATGTTCATAACAACATCATCATCCCACTGTGGGGGAAAGCTAGCGCGTGCTACCTTTCCCTTTTTCACAAGCATGGATTCATCTTGAACAAAATCATCCCACTGTGGGTGAAAGCTAGCATGTGTTACCTTTCTCTCTTGCACAAACACAAGCTCATCTCAGACACCATCATCGCACCGTGGAGGAAAGTAAGTGTGTGCTAGCTTTCCCTCTTGCATAAGCACAAGCTCATCTTGGACAACATCATCCCATCATGGGGAAAATCTAGCACGTGCTAGTTTTCCCTTTTGCACAAGAATGAGCTCATCTCAGACAACATCATCCCACTATGGGGGAAAGGTAGTGCTTGTTAGCTTTCCCTCTTGCACAAACACGAGCTCATCTCTGACAACATCCCACCGTGGGAGAAAGATAGCATGTGCTAGTTGTCCCTCTTGCAAAAGCATGAGCTCATCTCAGACAACATCATCCCACCCTGGGGGAAAGCTATTGTAAGCTAGGTTTCCCTCTTACATAAGCATGATCTCATCTCGAACAACATCATCCCACCATGGGATAAAGCTACCTCTTACAAAAGAACAAGCTAATCTCAGACAACATCATTCCATCATGGGGGAAACCCAGCGCGTGCTAGCTTTCCCTCTTGCACAAGCACAAGCTCATCTCTAACAACATCATCCCACCATAGCGGAAAGCTAGCACATGTTAGATTTCCCTCTTGTACAAGTACGAGCTCATCTCGGACAACATAATCGCATCATTGGGGAAAGCTAGCGCGTACTATCTTTCCCTCTTGGACAAGCACATGCTATCTTTCCCTCTTGGACAAGCACAAGGTCATCTAAGACAACATCATCCCACAATGGGAAAAGCTAGCACGTGCTAGCTTTCCCCTCTTGCATAAGCACAAGCTCATCTCAGACAACATCATCACACCATGGGGGAAAGCATGCTAGTTTTCCCTCTTGCACAAGCATGAGTGCATCTCAGGAAACATCATCCCATTGTGGGGGAAAGCTAGCACGTGCTAGCTTTTCCTCTTGCACAAGCACGAGCTCATGTCGGAAAACATCATCCCACTGTGGGCATACTAGCTTTCCCTCTTACACAAGCATGAGCTCATCTCAAACAACATCATACCAATGTGGGTGAAAGCTAGCGTGTGCTAGCTTTCCCTCTTTCACAAGCACGAGCTCATCTTGAACAACATCATCCCACCGTGGGGAAAAGTTGTCTCATGCTAGCTTTCCCTCTTGCACAAGCATGAGCTCATCTCGGACACCATCATTCCACCGTGGAGGAAAGTGAGTGTGTGCTATCTTTCCCTCTTGCACAAGCATGAGCTCATCTTGGACAACATCATCCCATCATGGGGAAAAGCTAGCACGTGCTAGTTTTCCCTTTTGCACAAGAACAAGCTCATCTTGGACAACATCATCCCACCGTGGGGGAAAGGTAGTGTTTGCTAGCTTTCCCTTTTGCACAAACACGAGCTCGTCTCCGAAAGCATCCCACCATGGGGGAAAGCTAGCTCGTGCTAGTTGTCCCTCTTTCAAAAGCATGAGCTCATCTTAGACAACATCATCCCACCCTGGGGGAAAGCTAGTGCATGCTAGCTTTCCCTCTTACACAAGAATGAGCTCATCTTGAACAACATCATCCCACCGTGGGCTAAAGCTACCTCTTGCAAAAGCAAGAGATAATCTCGGACAACATCATTCCATCGTGGGGGAAACCTAGCGCATGCTAGCTTTCCCTCTTGCATAAGCACAAGCTCATCTCTGACAACATCATCCCACCATAGGGGAAAGCTAGCGCGTGTTAGCTTTCCCTCTTGCACAAGCACGAGCTCATCTCAGACAACATCATCACATTATTGGGGAAAGCTAGCACGTCCTAGATTTCCCTCTTGGACAAGCGCATGCTATCTTTCCCTCTTAGACAAGTACAAGCTCATCTAATTCAACATCATCCCACAATGGGAAAAGCTAGCATGTGCTAGCTTTCCCCTCTTGGACAAGCACAAGATCATCTCAGAAAACATCATCGCACCGTGGGGGAAAGCATGCTAGTTTTCCCTCTTGCACAAGCATGAGTGCATCTTGGGAAACATCATCCCATTGTGGGGGAAAGCTAGCACGTGCTAACTTTCCCTCTTGCACAAGAACAAGCTCATGTCGAACAACATCATCCCATTGTGGGCATACTAGCTTTCTCTCTTTCACAAGCATGAGCTCATCTCGAACAACATCATACCAACGTGGGTGAAATCTAGCGTGTGTTATATTTCCCTCTTGCACAAGCACGAGCTCATCTTGAACAACATCATCCCACCATGGGGGAAAGTTGGCTCGTGCTAGCTTTCCCTCTGGCACAAGTACAAGCTCATCTCGAAAAACATCATCCCACCATGGGGGAAAACAAGCTTGTGCTAGCTTTCCCTCTTGCGCAAGCACGATCTCATCTCGGAAAACATCATGCCATCATGGGGAAAATTTAGCACCTGCTAGTTTTCCCTTTTCCACAAGCACGAGCTTATCTCGGACACCATCATCACACCATGGGGGAAAGCTAGCACATGCTAGCTTTCCCTCTTGCACAAACATGAGCTCATCTTCGAAAAAATCCCACCATGGGGGAAGGCTAACTCATGCTAGTTGTCCGTCTTGCAAAAGCATGAGCTCATCTTAGACAACATCATCCCATCATGGGGAAAATCTAGCGCGTTCTAGTTTTTCCTTTTGCACAAGCACGAGCTTATCTCGGACACCATCATCCCACCATGGGGGAAATCTAGCACATGCTATCTTTCCCTCTTGCACAAACATGAGCTCATCTCCGACAACATCCCACCGTGGGGGAAAGATAGCTCATGTTAGTTGTCCCTCTTGCAAAAGCATAAGCTCATCTTAGACAACATCATCCCACCCTAGGGGAAAGCTAGTGCGTGCTAGCTTTCCCTATTACACAAGCACGAGCTCATCTCGAACAACATCATCCCACTGTGAGGTAAAGCTACCTCTTTCACGAGAACGAGCTAATCTCGAACAACATCGTTCCATTGTGGGGGAAATCTAGCGTGTGTTAGCTTTCCCTCTTGCACAAGCATGAGCTCATCTCTGACAACATCATCCCACCATAGGGGAAATCTAGTGCATGTTAGCTTTCCCTCTTGCACAAGCACAAGCTCATCTCCGACAACATCATCGCATCATTGGGAAAAGCTCATGCATGCTAGCTTTCCCTCTTGGACAAGCACATGCTAGCTTTCCCTCTTGGACAAGCACATCTAAGACAACATCATCCCACAATGGGAAAAGCTAGTGCGTCCTAACTTTCTGTTAAGAACCAAACATCAATATAGCATAGAAAAACTTCAGGAAAGGTATTCAACGCCTTGAAAAAGAGATGATTTCAGATAATAAGCCTCTTCAAGGGGGCAACCTCCTT
>ML776648.1:225222-240052 GCA_009831015.1 Picea engelmannii | reverse complement strand
TTAATGGCCTAAAGCCGACATAAATAAAATAAAATTACTAATCTAAATCACAACTAATGGCCTAAAGCCAACATAAATAAAATAACATTACTAATCTAATATGCCCCAATTAAGTGGTAATGAGCCAATATTAGGGCTTAACACTTTCCCCTCTTGCACAAGCACAAGCTCATATTAGACAACATCATCACACCATGGGGGAAAGCATGCTAGTTTTCCCTATTGCACAAGCACGAGTGCATCTCAGGAAATATCATCCCATTGTGGGGGAAATCTAGTGCATGCTAGCTTTCCCTCCTGCACAAGCACGAGCTCATCTCATACAACATCATCCCACCGTGGCCATACTAGGTTTCCCTCTTACACAAGCACGAGCTCATCTCGAACAACATCATACCAGCGTGGGTGAAAGCTAGTGTGTGCTAGCTTTCCCTCTTGCACAAGCATGAGCTCATCTTGAACAACATCATCCCACCGTGGGGGAAAGTTGGCTCATGCTAGCTTTCCCTCTTGCACAAGCACGAGCTCATCTCAGACAACATCATCCCACCATGTGGGAAATCTAGTGTGTGCTAGATTTCCCTCGTACACAACCAAGAGCTCATCTTGAACGACATCATCCAACCATGGGAGAAAGCTAGCGCATGCTAGTTTTCACTTTTGCACAAGCACGAGCTCATCTCGGACAACATCATCCCACCATGGGGGAAAGCCAGTGCATGCTAGCTTTCACTCTTGCACAAGCACAAGTGCATCTCAAATAACATCATTCCACCGTGGGGAAAAGCTAGCGCGTGTTGGCTTTCCATTTTTATTAAGTTAGACTATTATTACATTCATGTCCTTCAACAACAATACCCAGAGAAAAGAGAGCAATACCATTGTGGCTGCTCCTCAAAGAATTCTAACCTGCTACCTCAAATTATGGATTTGTTTTGAAAAAGGCATAAAATACTGACCCTTTGACCATGTCAAGGGGATATGCCAAATCACTTCCTTGAAACATTTGATCCATGCCTTGAAAAATTTCAAGAAGTTTCATCCACACTCTAACCTTGCCCCTGAACAATCAACTTGTTGTTGTAAACTAAGTCTGAAAGCAGATTAGTAGTCTTTAGTCCAATAAAGCATGATGACACAAAATTGCGATAACCCTGTGGTATTTCATGTTTATATCTAATATACACATATAAATAGCTTATTTAATGATGGTTGTGGCTCATATGGAATGTTGGAACAAGGATAAAAATGATGTCTACACAGAATAAGCCTAAAATTTACTTACAATGATTTGGTCTCCTGCTGGTGCAATATAAAAATTAGACCTGCCACTGTCACTCAACTTCAAAACATGAACAAATATGATAATCATGAATGAAGAGGCTCCCAAACAGTCCTCAAATCAACATAGCACATGAGTAGAAATGTCATCAAAAGCATGCACCAATAGGGGCTAACTCAGTCATTGTCTTCTCCACCAAGAAACATAGGATAGAACCAAAATCATCCAATTAATGCACTTTTATTTCGAACTAACCATAGAATAAACCTCAACAAGGCACCCCAAACAGGTGTATAAATAGTAAATACTTGTCACTTGCAAAATCAAGATGATTCAACCCTAGGCTTTGTTAGACACAGGATGACCCTAGTATTTGTTCGGACAAGTCATCTCTAATTAATGCTTAGACAAGCTAGCCCTCCCTTTATGATTTAGATCAACCAATGTGAATCACTAGATTTTCTTGTCTTATGGTGTACCATGTATCCTGAGTGCACAACTACAAGACCTTCATGTTTATGATGAAATTCCTTTATAAAGATTGAATCCATTGCTAGTTTGTTTCTCTTCAAACATTTGATGCCACACCCACTTCTTCATGTTAAAGGTACTATCCTCATTCGGCCTCAACAAATTCCCAACAAAATCATGTGACTAGCACCTCAACAAACACAAATCAAGTTTATTTCAAGCCCAACACTTGTAACATTATCTCCAATTGCACTCTCCATTTGATCATTGAAGATCTGGGAATGTTACATTCACTTCTTATTGATAGCAACAGGTAGACCTCTACTACAAGCATGTGTGTTGTTGCCTTACAAACCCTAATATCTGGAGCTTCAAAACTGGAACACTTACACTGAAACAAGACTTGCAAGTTCTCTACAAAGGCTCTATCAACATAACACTCTTGCTTGAATAGGAAAATATCATCAAATTCGGCAGACAATTTGTGTAGTGCCCCAGAGTGGAGATCAAAATTTCATACAAACTTTCCAACAATAGATTCAATCATGATAAAATCACGCCTCAAAAGTATTCTAGCTATTGTTTTTTTTTGTACAGGGATATTGTGTGGAGACTAGTGAGTCCAAGTGTTAGTCACATTTGACACAAGATTAACCTTAGTGAAATACTGAAGGAAATGCCACTTTGTTGGAAGTTCATGCTTCTCATGTCATGACCATACATCTCAATTGCCAAATACAATACTCCTGATGAACAACACATTACTGGGGTCCGATCTATGGATATAAACATAAATTTGATTCACCTGTGTCTATTCTCAACATGTTTGTCCCATATTAACAAATGGATATTTCTAAAAAGGATTATTCATGGTGGTGTCCCTCAAATCTAGCAGATGATCTTGGGCATGATTTATGTGCTGCACTATTGGATGCTTCACCTATACTCTCTCATATCAATCATCCAAATTTGCTCTAGCTATAGAGAGAGAGTCTTATGCTTTGTCATCTTCTTCAGGAACATAACTTGAAATGTATTTTGAGGAGACCAATACCATATCTGGGATGAGAGAATTCACATCCATTTTGATGCCAGTGAAACCTGAATTTGTTGATGTGTGAATCAAGATGCCCAAGGTGTTGATTTGCATGTGTGCCTCTAAGATATGGACTTAAAATGTTTCTCTTTGATCTCTACTCAAGATCAGCTATTACGAAATCCTATTACTGTGTACTCAACATTTTAAAACAACATGTTGTATCCTTTATTTAGCAAACTACTGTTGGAAAACAAATCTCAAATGCATATAAGGACATGCTGGAAGGCCACAAGAATTTGTTCTATCATAACATCCATAAAACAACAGATTTATGACATAAACCTGATGTGATTCACCATCCAAAAGTGTATCTCACATAAAAGTGTGGATTCACCATCCAAATATGTTGTTTCCTTTGAAAATATTATTTTTCGTGTTTAAAATGGTCATCAAGGCATGCAAAGGTAGACAAAACAAATGTTGAATTTGATGTATGAACTTTTTGGTGGCTCATCATCCCCTATTCATAAATTCACTCACCTTGATTGATCGATAGGCTGCTAAAAGGAAATTAAAGTTACCCAAACTAAATCATATAACTTGCATCTCATCATTATTTTAAAATATATCAAAACTATCAAAAAGATGGCAAGAATGCTTTATGATTACTTCCTACCCTAGTGCTGGAAATAGGGTTGTTCTGGCAGTTGCTCCAAATGAGTATGAAGAAACAATTGAATGGCCATTATAAAGGCAGGTTTATCTCGAGCCTCTGCTACTCACAAAGTGCACATATATTCTTATGTGTTGGAACCCCAAATATATCCTATCTATTATATATGGTTGCTATCTTAAATGTGACTAAATATACTAGAAATATTACATAAAACTTGATCCACAACAATACACAAACCTGTAATGTTTGGTCTATACACTATCTACTCCTTGGATAATCTTCATCCATGTAGTGGCCTTCTACAAGAAGATAAAATATCTCCCTTTTTTGCAAAGGACCACCATTTCTATCTAAGGCAACTGCAAGCAGTAAAGTAGTTTTAGAACTTGATAGAATAATTTTTTAACTTAAAATAATCCAAAATCAAGAATACTTTTAAAAATAAATGTGGAACATAGGAGCTGAGGATTCTAGCATGCACATGTCTCCTCATAGTTGGGTGGAAATAAGTTTATTGGTATCACTTCCGCAACAAATCAAAAACGCATTTATAAAAATTGTGAAGACTATGAGAATGTGAAAAATTTCTTGCAAACACTTCACAACCTTTAAAAAATATATTATCTCCCAACTCCATGAACACGTTGGCATTTTTTCTTAAAGGAATTTTGTATGGTTTATCGAACCCAGTGGGTATATATATATAATACAACCCTTCCTTTAAACACCCTCCATGAATACACAAAAATCTATGGATTAGGACCCATAATACTGAATGCCCACAATAAGGCTGGGCAGGTTTGGAGGCTAAAAAAAACATTTGAAGGGAACCTTCTAAGATTTATGTGGCATATTTTCCCTTTATCAAAATCTTCATTAATAATTTTTAACCTATATATACACCAAAAGTTTCAATGATAAATCTACTTAAATGCCATCATTATGGCTAAGAGAATAATAATCAAGGTATACTGATTGGTGATTTGAATGTTTACTAGTTGTAGGGAGATCTCTTGCAAGAGGTTTCCTTAACCTATAACCCTGCTCATGTTAGTATCTATATGACACTAATAAGAGCATAAACATCTTACCTTTGGGCAGACTCTTTACAATGTACATCCTACAGAATTTTCAAGACTAGGGAAATGATTCATATGCTTACTGGAACCAATCAATCAAAGATAGGTTCATAATTTCAATGCCTCGGGTAAGCATTGCTAACCATGTACAGGAGATCTCCTTTAGGCCAAGGGTTGATCCTGGTTATGGAAAAAGAATCTCCAACATAGGCACTGAAGCTCCATGGCTACTAGCTTGTATAACATGTACAAAAAGAAACAAAAAAAATGGACTATACTCAACCTGTGGAGACTGTTTCCCATTGATTTGCACAAGGGTATCCCAGAGAACTCCTTCACTGCTGTCACCACTATTGATCCTTAAATAGTAAGTGCAACAATTGTAGCCCTAGGTGAAGAGGAGTGGAGACGCTGCTATAGAATATGGAACAAATGGTTGATGAGGAAGCTCCAGATAGTAAAGCACTTGCAAGTGTTACCTTCTAAAATGTTGGGAAAGCCCAATGTGCAAGCTAGGGTGTAAAAAAGAGATATGACTTTGCATGAAACAATTTTTAAGCCACATGGATTGCCAGATGGAACTAAGTTGCCTACTGTGTAAAAGCCTAAAGGACAACGAATACTAGATGGATATAAACTGGGAACTAGTTTATGCTACAGTTGCTACAGTAATGAGGTTAGTTGTTCTCAGTTTGAAGCACATGTTGGATGACCCTCAAGGTGGAATCCTTGCAATAGTACCTATCTTCCAAATGGGCAGTCCCTACATGAAGTGGCACTTTCTCTGACCATGCCGAGAAGAATAATGTCAATACATCAGCATTGACCCAATCAGAAATCTGTGATATTATACTTGGAGCTGAGATAACTCCCCCTTCTCAACAAAGGCAACATATTACCAAATTGGAAAGTAGGCAAAGGAAGCAAGCTAGCTCACTGTAGTTACCACGAGGACTACAAATGTGCATGGTGATGAGTTGGTTGTCACCATGACCAGTCCATATGAGCAGGTTGCTTTGGGTTCTAAAACAGATTGGCGTGTGAGGGAAATATCTACCACAAATCTATCATATATATGTTAACTCTGAAGATATCAAGGAGACTGCTTATACATACATCATGCCAGAGAACATATTGAAAGAAATTCATTTGCATAGCTGACCCTAGGACTCGTATTTCAGGGTATATTTATGGTATAATCCCTCCATACAATCCATAGGTGAAGGAAATTTGTTGTATAGCTATGTCTCCACAATGGGGACAGATCAACAAGTTCATTTGCCTTTGTCTTTGTTGGAGCATGAATATTTGAAAGATTTAGAACCTTTGGGATGGATGCATACACAACCCAATGAGCTTCCTCAATTGTCACCTCAGAACTTCATGCCTCTCCATCAAGAAAAGTTTTGACTGCACTTATCTATGAATACTTGGAATGGGCACAATTGGGACATACTTTGAAAGTGTATTTACTAGAGTGTAATTTGCCTAGGGGATTTTGGAAATCCGAGTTAAGGGAGAGGTTTGGACCAAAGATTGAGGTTGATTCTAACATAGATGCAAAATATGGTCCTTTGTTAATGGAAATTCTGGAAACCTATTTGAAGTTGGAGAACATGTTTGGGAACTTGTCTAAGGGTAATGCAATGAGATATGCTGCAAATGGTGCAGTTGTTGTGTTGGTTGAAAGGGGTCTATTTGATTTTTGGAAGGATATTTTTACATGAGTGCAAGAAACTACAGTAGGAAAAATCTTTGTTTAGATGCTAGTGCAAATGTACCAAAATTATTTGAGGAAATTCTCAGAACTATTATAGATGATGTTTTGGCTCCACTGAATTTGGAAGAAATCAGCAACCAGTTGAAGCTATGATCTATTGAAAATGAAGTGGAAATATCCTACCCTCTGATGCAGACTACAGAGCGACCTACCTTGTGACAGAATGCCCAACAAAGTGATATTTTTAAAGGGTGTGTTTGATGATAGATATATGCATATTTGTGTGAATAGCCTTCCTTTTATGTTTTCAATGTTGACGTTAGACATCATCCTGGATAGTATTAGACATCAATTTTGATCAAAAAATAAAATCTTCCAGACATCAAGGATGAAGAACACTGATAGTATTCTATGTTTTAGAAGATAATATGAATTGTTGGTGCTATTTATGGCTTCAAATTCAGGGATTCTTTTGGTTTGTGTTGAACAAATGTGGCAACTACTTTTATTATAGTGAAAGCAATAATACCAAGAATATGATCACATTCCATAAAAAGATTCTAAACTCACTTGAATTATTCAACATGCATTATCTCCATGACCATCCACCAAGAATAGAAATGAAGCTCATCAACCAGGGGTCTCCAATGCCAAGAAGAGAAGAAGCTCAATGAAGGTGTATCTCCCACAAGTCCATCAAAATATCCAAGGAACCACCACCAAACTCCATCAAATGTGATGAAAATCAAAATGTGGAACCTTATACAATATGAGGTATAACACTCTAAAAGATCTTTCCAATGGATGTAAGTATGCTCCAAACAGACTTTGGAGATCTTTTATGCCTACCAGAAGCTAGTAACTTTTATTTTCTGCAGTTTATGTTGTTACAAATCAGGGTCTAAGACCAACTTCTATTCCCTGTGGAGGAAAATTAGGTGGGAACTAGCATAAACTTTGTATTAGGTGTTCACAGAGTTCTAGATTTTGAGCACTCGACAATTTTTAGACTTACCATACATTGTTCAAGCCAATTTCTACACCTGTTGCAAAACAGTGACTTGTCAATTTTTGCACTTTGTCTAGCATTGGTTAAAACTGGTGCAATTTGTTGCCTTCCAAACAGTGAGGATTTAGAAACTTTTCACTAAACAAAACTTGTCTGGAATTGTAATAAACCCACTTATAAAATATAAATAAAAGTGCAATTATACATCTGATCACAAGATGCAAGATTCACATGGGTCCCAATATACCCTTAAGAATGTACAATGAGTGGAGATAGCTAACAGATTGCTGGAAATAGGTTTAACTGATAAAGAAATTAACTTTCCACCTCACTATATGGAAATCAACATCAAAATAAGTATATCAGTTTTCCAAAAGATAACATGCCAAAGATGATAACCATTGCGACAAAGGCTTAACTAGCTGTGATCATACAATTTTAATAAGTATTCCATTTTAATGTGTTCTTCCTGATTAAAGACTTTCAAGACACGAAGGGGATTGTGGCTACAATGGAATAGAGGAAGATAGAACTATTATTGGCTCTATACTAGTGAAAGATCGCCTAATATTACACAATAAAAGCCATACAGATTTTGGTTAAAATACCAGTTGCCAAATTAATTTGTCGAGGTAGAAAATTAGAGTGGATAAGTCCAACAGTCTTTTAAAATCCCATATTTATTCCTGACTCTGTTTTGTGGTGAAACTGTAGCAACAACCTCTATCATCTTATCAAATGATTTGAATGATCATGACAGCCAGAGCAAAAAGAATAGAAAGGACTTCAACCAAGACTCTCAATGCTTCAAGCAACTGCATTACCACTTCTAAGATCCAATGGTTCAACCATTGCTGCTAAACTTGCTTGTTGCCTTAAAAAAACAAAAAAAAATTAGAGTTCCAATCAATGGAAATTTGCAATCATATCATCAATGCAATCAACATTTTTCACCATTTCAAAGTTTGCAAAATTGCAACGTGTCCATCGGATTCTATCATGTATGAGGGTATGGGATTAGCATTTAATTAAGAGCACCATATAATCAATATAATCCAACAAAGCTACTCCAAACATATTACCATGTATTGAGCATTCCTATGGACAGGTGTACACAGGTCCTAGGGTCACAGGCATATATAACAGAGAATAAAAATCTGTCTACTATTAACCAAAAAACATCCCCAAACAACTAAGTTAGTTCCAATTTTATCGGATTATTTTGATGTAAAAGATAAAATTAATTGTAAAACTAATAAGTCCAAACATGAGCTTTTCAACAACATCAATGTTGCAAAATGATATATATATATATATATATATATATATATATATATATATATATATATATATATTCTTTGAATACCATCTTCACAAAACTCGTCTATTCAATTACTTTGTTTGAAAGAGTAGTTTGTGCAAGCCAAGGCTTGCTTCAATATAGAGTAATAGATAGCAAACTTTCTACAATATAAACCTATAATTGCAATAGCAACAGGAAGTTAACTCCCATCCTTAAATACCTATATGATGCACATACAAGAATGTTTACTTTTCTCTACAACATACAGGATTAAAAGTTAAATAAACCATGTATACAACATGGTGTTTCCTTGTGTATTCAAGATGTCTAAAGAACTTTCCTCGTAAATTATGCTCTCTCGAGAAATTCAATAGATCCCTTAAGACCATAAAATACAAGTTAGATAGGATGACAATCTACAACATCTTTCTTTGTGCCCCTATTGATTAAATAGACCCAAAATATTAAACAATATGGTTGAGAGAGGATATACAGAACATACCTTACTTGTGAAACATGCTACATTAGAATTCAATAATTTGTGGTCTAGATCTTTACCAGGGAATCTTACACCATGCTTATTTTGTGCTATTCTTTCTCCAAAACAATGTACAATTATGACTTTCAAGAAGAATAAAAATATACTACCAACATATATAAGATCCAAATATGCCACAACATAATAGGCATCCCACTATATGTCTTAAGTATTTTAAATTTAAAAAGAAATGGTTCCTCAACTACAAAATAGTTAAACAAGGTTACCAGAGATGAACTTTTAAAGTTTCAAAAAAAGAGAGGAACATATGTTGATGTCCAAAGATAACCAGAAGATAGTCAACATAAATGTTGCTTGCAAATATGTCATATACAACCAAGGGACTGAGTCAGCATATCTAGACAATAAAAAAAAAGGTGTTCTTCGAGCGTGTCAAACATAGTACCAATGCCAATGGAGTTGTGGCTCAAAGGTGTAGACAGTGGTATGTGGGGCCACCAACCAAGGTTCAATTTCCCCAAAAATATGAATAAGTGGTTGGTGCCAGGTGAAATACCTGGGTGATTTGATGGAAGAATACCCCCTGTCACAATGGCTTAGCCAAATGAAAGTGCTTATATTAAGAGGTTCATCCTCAAGGGATATTTTATCCATGCAAGTGGGCTGCCTCTAGTGCCTGAACTCTTTGGGCTAGTTGTAATTCTTTCCTTAGTTAAAAGGAATCACTTTCACAAAAAACAGTGCAAAAGGTTTATGAACCAAAAAAAAATAAACAAATGAAAAAGAATGTATGACAACCATGGGTTGGAAATGCCATGAAACTCTAAGCCGCTAGTTAAAAATTGGGAAGAAATCCATCATCTTGTGTTCCATCTATAGCTATAAATTCAAGATCTGGTGAGTAATTTTTTTGTTGTGTGATCATCCAAATTAGTATAGATAATTGGATTCTAATCAACATATAATGGCACCACAATCAAACTCACATTAGTTGATAGCTAGACTATTTGCTGACAGGGAAAATTAATTTTGAATAGAAGCATTAAATAAAAAATCATATATCTTTGCCCCAACAATGGAAATGATACAAAGTTCTGACAAAAGGGAGCTCTCGTAACTCCCTTGGTTTCAATACTTTGTGAGGAAATAATTGTAAACATGGATGTGACTTCGATCTTGGAAACGGTTGATAGCGCAATGGGTTATCGTGGTGAGGGTTTTGACCTTCATTATCAACAAGTCTCCTTGCAAGCAAACCCTTTTTCCATGGAGATTTGGAAACTTTCCGCCCAGCATAAGGCCATGACAATTGTCCTCAAGGTAAGGATGTGGTCCTTATAGAAAAGGCCATGATTGATAAGTTCATGGGGCATTGGTCGAATCACAAATTCCTAGAAATTTCGCTAGATAAAATCTCACTTCCATTGATGCTACAATGCCCTTTTAGTGTTCATTCAAAATGCAATGCCTTCCATGAATATGGTCATATGGGTAGAGAATGCAAGAACAGAGAAGCCTTCAAACTCCCCTTAGCATCAAATGCAAACAGTAAATTTGAGGAAACGAAGGACATGTTTCTTTTTTTCGTAGAGTTGTGATGAAATCACTTGTGTATTTGCATGGAAATGAGGTAGAAAAAGATGGAGAACTGACACATGCTGAAACAATGATCATTTCTGAGGCTTTGGGGTTATTTGAGAAAACTGTAGAAGACAAAACGATCTTAATTTCATAACCAATTTCTATTGGTATTAATGCAAAAATTGATAGGGACTTAATGAACTTGATCTTAGATAAGGGGCATAGCAGGGTGCTTATATATTCTAAACAACCTATGAATATAATTGGACTAGTTTTGGTAAACAATTTGTTGTCCATACATCCTACAGATGATCTATCTTGTATTCTACCTAGAAATGTTCTCTCGAATGAAAATCCCATACCCTCATACATGATAGAATATGATGGGTAGTCTATGAGACATTGTGTATGCCAAGTGCAACACCCATTTTGCTTTTAAAGTCGGCCAGGGAAACTTTTCATTATCCTATCGCACAATTATTTAAGGTTCAGAGATAGTTTGGTTATTGTAACAGATTTATAACTGTTGTCAATTGGTTTCTTAGATCTCAAGTTTACTATGCTAAATGCTAATATATTTCTGAATTTATTGTTGTTTTTACAGTAAAATAGCTGCACTTGATTTATTATGATAGACATATCAACATGTTGTTAGTGCAGTCTCTTGGGTTCATAACAATTTGGAGCTCATAACACTGTTGTCCAAGCCCCAAATAACAACATAGGCCACACCTGATTTCAGAGAAAACATCATATTTCGACTTATATTCATAACATTTGTATTGAAGTCACTTTCTTGTCCTTGTGGGTCAAAGATAGCAATGGAAGACTTATCTAGATGCAGTGAAGTCATAAGAAGAGTGGTAGAGAATTTTCTAGTCTTCATCGATGAATATCCAGGCTTATGTGAATCTTATAATAAAGAATCCATGAAAACAAGTTTATTGGAATATGTTCACCATTTTTAATATCAAAGAGAACTTGAATATTCTCTAGGATAAAAATCTATAGCTGACAAGGAAAACACAGATCATATTGAAGACCACAATGTTGAAATCAACACCCCAGTCCACAGCTCAAATGCTCTAGAATTTGAGGGTGCTTTATCATCATTATTTTCAATGTTCGTTAAGGTTGGTAATAGAGAAAAGGATTCAGTTGAACCGTTAAGGATTACAGCATTGCATACCAGAAAATCATAAAAGCCATTGGAGATCATGATCAAGCTATTAATATGAAACATGCATATGAGGTGATCTAGATAGTTAATCAATTCAAGGAAGATTTGTAAGAAATTAGGGTGCACACATTTACAAATATGCTAATGGAGAGAGAAAATAAAAGATACATGATCGCCTTGGTATTGTGCCAAAAGGATCCCAAAGTATGTAATTTTATTTATAGTTTAATAAGGGCATTTTACATAATGTAACCAACAATGACTACAATTCATGCAACAACATTTCATTGAGGCATTCTTTCAAACAATTTGCAACCAATGTTAACATTCCCATTCTTGGCATACATTCCTACAAAACCAATGCCCACCTAGCTTACAATAAGCACTAGTTCAAAAACAAGCAACTTATTGTAAATTTTCCAGCAAATATGTGTACTAGCAAGAATCCAACAGAGATTAAAAAAATTGTGGCAAACATGTCTTTTTTAACCACACAAAAAATTTGCTAACTACTTACCAAAGAAGAACAACAATTGCAGAGTTGCATGGATCCTCTCCTTAGGCTACACCTTTCTCTTTAAAATGGAGATGGAATCAATAGATTTCACCTACAGGATGATGGTTTATCCCACCAGGAACTTCATAAAGATTTGAAACAATCTGACAATCCCAAAGCCTGTTCAGTTATTTCCTCAAACATGTTGCAAACAGGACTTCTGTCAAACCAAAAATCTGTTCAGGTATTTCATCAAACATGTTGAAAACGCTGAAGATGAAATATGTTGTGTCAAATACACATTAGATGCTCCTACTTAAAAACCTCTCACACTGATTGTTGTGTCAACCTTCCTGGCCATTTGTAATCATTCCAGGTCCTCAAAATTGCTATAGTTCGTAACCCATTATATATCAGTCCTCGTGAAATACAAACTAAGCCAAGAAACCCATTCCTACCATATCCATCCCCCATTTCTATTCCATTCATTCTATCCCCTACTTTGAAATAGGGAGAAGCCGTTTGAATTGCTTGTATTATCGAATTGGTGCCGTAGAGATAGAGTTTGATCTCAAAAGTCATGACCAAGCCCCCTTGCAACCACCACTTTCCACCACCATTTTCACACAGACTTTCATCCCTAGAGATGTTCGGTTGAATAGAAGCCTCAAGATAAACCGAGGAAGAAGCTCCTTTATTTCCAGCTACCTCCAACGCTTTCTATGCCCTCCAACGCATTCAGGCTACAAGAGCGTTCGTTGAATCTGCCAGGTCAATACTCAGACATCGACTTGTTTAGAACCAATGCCAACTGAAACTATACCCAAATTCATTGATTTTTCCTCATTGCCCAATTGTCAAATAAATATTTAACTAGATTCACCTATATATTTTATAGATAAAATGTTTCTTATTTTGATGAAAACTATACCTTAAAAAAATTGCAAGGTAAATAAAACCTTACCAGTCTTATTCACCTAATAGAGATTTTTTCATAATTGTCAAAAAAAATATATACCCAAATATTCACTTATAAAATGTACTAGATAAAAGGTTTCTTATTTTGATGGAAATTATACCTCAAAAAATTGCAAGGTGAATAAAATCTTACTATCTCTATTCACTCATTAGGAAAATAGAGATTCGCCTATAAAATTTATTAGATAAAAAGAGTGTAGTCTAAACGTTCTACTTTTTGGAAGTTTTTCGACGATTTTTTCCATTTGAATTTGCCTGAAATCTGGTGAGGAATTGTTCGATCTACATATTTTAGTGGCTAAGTTTGTATAATCCAAGTGCCTCTGGGATTCTTCAGCACCTTGAATCCATTTATGCATTCAAAAATGAAATTTAAACAACAAAATATAGCGATTTTATCCAGATTTACATCGTTGGATTCCGGACAAAAAAACCCAAAAGGTAGAATGTTTAGCCAACATCGATAAAATGTCTCTTATTTTGGTGGAAACTATACCCTAAGTCGTTCTTTTTTGCCTAATTTTCCTTTTTAAGTTTAATATGTATAATGTTTTTGGGTGGTCTAAATGTTCAACCTTTTGACCATTTTCCAATTATTGTTTGTCCTCCAATTTAAGTTTTCAATCTTCTAGAAACCTCCCTCATGTTAGAAAAACAGGACCGCGGAGCAATAAAATAAAACAAATGCAGAAAAAAAAACACAGAAGACACACAATACAAGAGAGACACAGATTTACGTGGTTCACCCAGTGTGGGCTACGTCCACCAGAGAAATTGCCAGGTCCTTCTTTTATTATTATCCAGCAAATGAAGGGATACAACCTACAGCAAAACCCACTGTAACTTCCTCTTCTTTCTCTCATAGTCTCCTCTCTCAGAATACAATATTCACTCTCATCCATAGCCGCAATACATTTCCCTCATAAAAGAGGGTTGCCTTCTAGGGCAAAAAACCCTAACATAATCTCTACCGTTAGATCTGCGACCTTATAATGAACAGTCCAGATTTACAATGAAATTACAATATACTTTTATAAGGAAATTGTTTCTTCGGGGGCTTCACCCCCGAAGGCCCACTTGCCCCCAGACCCCCCAACCGGGGGGATGGACCCCTCGGACCCCGCAGAGGGGGTACCCCCCCTCTGCACTCCCCTGCATGGAAGAGTGTACATACTTTTGGGGTGTAAATATTTCATGGGGTATAAACACGGTTGAAAGCAAGGACCTCTGAATCAGGAAGATAATCAGGCTCCACAACCAACAATCTTCCAGTTGGAGACTGATCTCAACAACTCCATTGTTGCTGTATATGCTGGACTTTGAACCTTCTTGGACCTGGCAAATTTCTCATCTTCATCTTCATTCTTGAAGACCAACTGAAACTGAGCAAGAACTCAGTTTTTCCCTGGTTAATCCCTTTGTTAACATGTCTGCAGGATTCTGGCTAGTGTGTATCTTTTCCATCTTCAATTGTCCATCTTCCAAGGCGGATCATATGAAGTGGTACCTCAACTGTA